>VZTU01002292.1:242957-384541 GCA_013400835.1 Zapornia atra | reverse complement strand
ACAGCCAGTTCTCAACCCACCTCACTGTCCACTCATCTATCCCTTGTTCCCTCAGCTTCTTGATCAGGATATTGTGGGAGACAGTATCGAAAGCTTTGCTAAAGTCAAGGTAGATGACATCCACTGCTCTCCCTCCATCCACCCAGTTGGTGATGACATCATAGGAGGCTATGAGATTGGTCGAGCACGATCTCCCCTTGGTGAATCCATGCTGACTACTCCTCATGACCTTCTTCTCTTCCAGTTGTTTGGAGATGGCATCCAAAACAAGCTGTTCCATCACCTTTCCAGGGACAGAAGTGAGGCTGACTGGCCTATAGTTACTGGGATCCTCCTTCTTGCCTTTTTTAAAGACTGGAGTGACATTGGCTATCCTCCAATCTTCAGGCACTTCTCCTGTAGTCCAGGACCTATCGAAGATGATAGAGAGCGGCTCCGCAATCACCTCCACCAGCTCTCTCAGCACACGTGGGTGTATGCCATCTGGGCCCATGTAAGAAAAAAAGAAATCAGTAAGAATGTTTAGAAGTCTCACAGAGATGTGGGAGGGATAACCCTTCAGGATAGGAGAAGGTGACATGCTACAAAGATGACCTGAGAGGAGGACAAGAATAGAAAACCCAAAGAAGTCACAAGTTACATCAAAACCACCAATTCTCTAATGTACTGAGTGCTCCGAGTGTAAGTCCTTACTAGACATATGACACAGAGCTAGAGAGGATTGCTGACATACACCACTCACAAAGCTGAGGAAAGTTTCATCCCAGCACAGAAGTCTAAATTTCTTCTTAGCTCTGCCTCCAAAGGAAATAAAAAAAAAAAGAAAAAAAGAGTGTTCCAATTTCAGTCTTTCCTTCACTATGTGGGTTTCTGACTACACCAGAAGACCTCTCAGTTGGGTGTACTATGCTGATTTTAATCAGTCCATTATTCATTCTGTGATCATATCACAAATAAATGGAATTTTGTTTATGACAATTTTACTACGGTGTGAATTTTGGATGTGTGGCTTCATGGGGTGAAATTCACCTATCCATTTTAGGATTCCTAGAATGTAGATGCCTGTCTCTATTGCTGGTAACATAGATTCCTTTTTGACCAGGGAAAAAAATAAGTAATTCTAAAGGATCATTCATTTCATTTATTTCAGACATCTTCTTTCTCAGAAGAGAAAAGACATACTCCATGTGTGTCAACAATGTTCCATTAACAATAAACAGGGCTGTAGGTGACTTCAGATGGAGCTCGCTGTAGTGCACGTCTCTCTCACTTTGAATAGAAGTTGCTTATATCTTAGAATAGTGTCAGCACTCTGCGATTTAAGTGAATTTTTCTAAAAAACACCACTTCTTTAGAAGAAATTTTAAATGTGAATTGCCTGCAAGTAGCCTGGGGGGCAATCAGATTTTATCCCAAGTGCCAAACAATTGAAAGGGGCATATGACTTCACTGAATTCATTGACTAGCTGAGATGTAAGTCTACGTGTGGAGTGCTTATCAAGTTGATACCTAGTATGAAAACATTGCTCTTCAGGTATGATTGCTGTTTGTTCACAAAGAAGAAGAGATCAGAAACTTTTTGAATTGAAAAAAGGAGGTAAACCTGCCAGGACAGAAATCCTGGTCCAAGCAACACAGCACAGACATGTGCCAGGAGGGTAATGAGGGGCCTCCCTTACACAGAATCTATCCACGGTGCATCTTAAGTATCGTAATATTTCCAAGGCAATTTTCAGTTTGTGTTGACCTGTGTGTCATCCTGAAGCAGTTATTTCAGTCCCCTGAATATCTTTCCTCTACTTGCCAGCCCTCACAGATCAGACTAAGAACTTTGCAAGGACTCAACCTGACCCTGTCCAAAGTAAAGTATCTATCAGAGAGCTCCTCCAGTTACCGCTTCTGCAGCTACTACTACATTTACCAAAATTAACAGAACTAGTAGTCTGGGTGTCTAACAAATGGTTTATCACAGCTTGGTACAACAGTGCATCATAATAGAAGTTTTAGAGCCGTGCAGAAGGCAGCAGTGCCTAACAACAAGTTCTCACCTAAATGCCATGAATTGCATGTTGAGCTTCATCAAGAGCAAAAAAGTTTAGAGACACTCCTCAAAGAAATTTGGGAACAGTACAATATTTTGTACAATCACACATTGTGATGAGCAAGGTCCATGTTTTAATCCCCTCCTCCCTCTTCCCACTCTGCTGTTAAAAGGAAAAAGAAAAAAAGAGGGAAAGAAGAAGGGGGGTGGGGAGGAAAGAAAGGCTTAATGCCAGAAAGTCTTTTTGAAGTATTTGTTCTCTTGATTAAGAGTTCTCAGTTTGGCAAGACCTAAATCAAGATACATCAAAGAGGGTTCAAAATAAAGAGCAGCTGAATGAAAATGTATGAGATGACAGAAGGAATAAACAATAATAACTGTGCATATGTTTAAGTCATCTGAAAGTGATTGCAGCAATGTGTAAAATATCCGGAAATAGACATTAAAATGGCATCTTAATTCCCTAAGGGAAAAAAATCTGCTTAAATCTTAAATAAATCCTGTTTAAACTAAACTGCATCCATTTTCCCTTTTGCATTATGACTGTAGGAGTTTTCCCATCCTCTCTGTTTGGTTATGTATAATGTAGAAACCACTACTGTTGCTGGTCAGATTTTCTGCCATGGTAGCGGATTTCTGGAGGTAAATATACTGGCAACACAGCTAAAAACAAGATCCTCCCCACTAGTTATAACTCATATGGGTTGCAAGGGCTTATATATGCCTTCTGTTTGCTGGCATTTATTGCCCCACAGTTGAAAAGGGTTGGGTTGTTTTTTCCCAACAGAAGGTTGTATGGAGAGTGTGAGTAAAGGTATGAGGGAAATGACTCACACTTCATTGCACGATGGCTTGAGGGTTGAAGAAAAGGCCAATAGAAACAGACAAAAAGGGAAATACAGGACAAAACTCAGGAAGATAATAGGCAACACAAGGCAATGCTAAATTAATAGCACAACATCCATTTTTCAAATTGTCCCCGTTCTGTTACCTATGGAAATAATCTAAAACAATCTAACAATGAGGCATCTCTAACAAAGTTACCACAGACTATTAACTCAGGATCATACCCCAGCTTTAAAATAGCCCTGTTTCTTGCATTCTATTTATTTGCTTTCAGTTGAAAAAAACGAATCTCAAAGAGTACAACTCCTCACATAACTATTCCCAGTGGACGTTATTAAAAGCGACCTAGCTCTGTGCAGTACAGTGACTTTGCACTGCCTGTATTTCCGCTGCGACAGTGTAAACACTTTTGAACAGCACTTTCGAGCAGCACTGCCATAGTTGTATTTTAAGAAGGTGACAGAATAATGGCCTTTTCTCTGTTGAATTGTTTCAAGCATTCAAACTTCAGGAACCCTTGCAGTATATGTTTTATGGCTAACAAGTGGAGATTAATTTTTGGCTCCAGTATTATCTGACAGGCTATCATCATCAGTCACTAATGTCTTTCATGAAATGGATAAAAGGTCCAGGATATCACTCATGTGGCACTTCTAAAATGCCCTGAGGTTTTCTGGTTTGTTTTGTTTGTGTTTTATCTCCATCTGAGTGTGACAAAATGTGGTAGACAGGAGGGCACCACAGAACACTTCTGAATCGTTTCACATATGTTGAACACAAGGTGTTTAAAGATAAGGCTGTGGAAAATCAATGCATGTATAGATGCTTTTGCCTTAGCCTATGCCAGATAGTATAGCACACTCACTAATGCTGCGACTCTGCACAGGCAGCCAAGTGCAGATTACTTGATCCTGTATTTACATTGCTGTAGTTTATGTGGAAGCATACTGGATATGTTTGAAAACATGAGCTGAAGATTTTGACATGAGGGCAAATTTTGCTTTCTTCACTCAAACAAGCAAAAAGGAGTTATAAGGAAGTGTGGAATATAGCACTGTATCTATTGTTGCATGATGCTTGATAATGCATCATGTGCCTCCAAGCTAAAATATGCCTTCCTTATCTCATTATTTAGTCTCAAACAATGAGAAGCTCATGAAGCAACAGATGGGATTCGATAGGCTGGCTGAAATTAGATCGTATCTCATGTTGTCTCTCCTCTAACTCTCATGTAATTCTAACATACCATTTTTTATAAAATGGAGGTGGGATCAGGCTTCTGTTATCTCTAGTTATAAACCATCGCTTTTTTTTTACCCTATATCACTAGAAGACTTTCAGTCATTTCAGGAATTGGTGGCCTGAGATTGGCTGAAGAAGTGAAGAGTCCTAATTAAGTAACCAGCTAATTCCTTTTCTCACCTTTTTGCATACCCATCAGAGACAAACCTAATGATCAGTTGTAGGATAATGGGATCTGCTTTTAATTATTTTCTACTGCTAGTAGATTAGACTGTCTACTATAACGTGAAGGTGCTTCTGATGGGTAGCCCTATAGATGGTCAAGAACATGTACCCCAACAGACCGGGAATGCAGCCAAATGAAGAAGAATCTTCCCAGAGATGGCAAATGACCTAATGGCCAAAGCAACTGCAAGTCAGTTAAAGCAGTACTAGCTCCTATCTGTGAGTCTACACAGACATGACTGCTAATTGGAACACCTTGGCACTAATTTTCTACTTAGTCTTCCACTTATCTGCCAGTTCTGCAAAGTCCTGCTTCTCCTTGCTGTGTACACAGGTATGCTCTTGACCCTTCTAAGCTTGGCAAAGCTCCTTGTCCAGCTTCTCCTCCAGTCAACCTTTCCTTCTCCCTGCCCAGCCAGAGCCTCCCAGGAGTGTCCCGATACCTTCTGGATCAGTGGGGTTTTTTCAGAGAACTTCTGCCCCCTCCTTGTACTGCTGACAGTGGGTATGTCTGGCTCACTATAGTCTGCCAGATAGATCAAAGCTTGCCTGGAAGATGATAGTTGAAAAAAAAAAAAGCAGTTTCTTACATAAAAATCTAATCACAATAGTTAGGAAAATAGGCTCATCATGCTCATTTCCAAAGCTGATTGATCATAGAGCTGCTACTGCCTTAAAACTGCGTCAGCCTCGAGTTTGCTGATTACCTCTTTGCCCTAAACACGTTTCACTCATGGCTGCAGTTTTCTCATCTCAGTCTCTCAGCTGCCCTTCCCGCCTTCTCCACATTTGGTGCAGCCTCTTGTCCTAGAGCCATCAGGATTTCCTTCTCACTGGTTCATCCAAACCTTGGCCTCTCTGACACAGGAGAAAAACAAACCTAAAAAATCCCTCTCCAACCCCATAGCAGCACAGGGATCCCATCCTCTATTCATGGCCATGCTGGTGTCATGGCCTTTCTCATTCCAGCTGCCAACTCTGCATGTGTGCGGGGCATGACTGCAGAGAGACATTATCTCTGTATCTGCAGCAGCATGATCAACCTACTGCAGCTGTGCTGGGAATTTCACCAGGTCCAACAAGCCCTGAGCTGGTAAGATCTTCAGGGCACTGCCTGTTTATACAGAGGAGCCCTCAAGTGCTATAGGACCAAAAGTAATTGGTAGGGGTAATTCCTTTAGCTATACCAGTACGGGGAATTAAAAACACCTTTGTAGGTTTCTGAAATTCTAAAGGGAGACAATTACATGGCAAAAGGACTTCCCCTCTGGCTTAACCTGTAAATACAATAGCTCCCATATTACTCTGCTAAAGAAAACGACCTCTTCGTGCAAGATGTGCATATGAGTGATTTCCTTCCTTCTGGGGGACTAGTCACATACCTAAAAATGGGTGAATGTCACTTCAGCATCAGTATCCATGATTTCTGATACATTTGCATTTAAAGACTGTATTAATATTCTCAGCACTGCAGCCAAATGTCAAGGCCTACAAGTTTATGTTAAAAATTTGTTTTTCTTGGCTGAGTTTTAATGAATGAATTCAAATATTCAAATACTTGGAGAGAATTTTTTTTAAAATTTTTTTTTTAGAAACTGCAAAGTCTTTTGGAAACATTCTCATACCATTACAGTAGTCCCAAAACGTATCTGGTAGGATGCCAAGGTATGAACACTGTTACTGAATATAAAGCAACCCCAAAGGTTACAGCTGTGTAGCTGAGAATGGTTTTAGAAGAAAAATGAAGTTTTCAAGTTTGTAAGTTTGTATTCTCTCAGAAAGCAGTTTTTCCCTAAAACTTGTGATTCTGAGTGTCAAGAGACCAGCTTTATGTGTAAAGAAGAACCCATCAAGTACAGAGCATGCAGCTGTGAATACAAACGTTGGATGAATGACCGTACACATAGCTAGTAAGTCTCCCTGGACTCATCACGATGTTCCCTATTTGTAATAGTAAATCAAATTCTTTGTCCAAAAGAGTCACCACTTACCACTAAATGGAATCATATGATTATTTCTTAGCCACATGGTATTGACTTCTGTTCACTAAATGGCTGACCTACATTTGGGAGACACGCCTGAGAAAATCACTGCACTTCAAATTCCACAATGAAAATCAACGAGGAGGCATTTTAAGAAGAGAGTGTGAAAGAGCCATCTTATTCATGAAGAAATGTGAGACACTTGAGATAATTTTTGCCAAGTTCTACATGAATAGAAAAGTGCTGTATATTTGATTAAATGATTGTAGACGTCACATTTTTAAGCTGTTGGCTTTTCCTTCTCCCTGTTTACAGAAATAGAGGGAGAGATTTGTCAGCTCTTCAGTATTTTACTGAATAACTATTCAATTTTCTCTTCTTAAATAAGCAACTCACCAGCCCTCTTTCTCTGGGGCTTTACAGTCTCCTTTCCTCCTCTTTCTAACAAACAACACATAGGAGAAATGCTTCTTTTTCCTAGGATTTCCTTCATGGCATTACACTTACATACCTGAAGACTGTCTTCACATCACCAGCTCTGTGTAGAGTTGTTCCTGGAGTACAGCAATGCTCTTGAACCAGAAATATATTTAAAACAACTCCAGATAATTTTTTTTCAGTAACAGCCACTTTCCTTTGTGCAATATGTATTTTATGAAGCTGACTAAAAGCAGGCCAAAATACTATACAATGATTCATTTTTGCAGACATAGGTCTGCAAAATGTGACATGTTTTCAGCTGTTCTACTCCTCCTGAACTACAAGTTAGTATTTTCATACCCTTTTTCCAGTTCCTTGAGACAGCCAGTCCCCGAGAAGCACAAGTCCTCCACACTTTCATTCAGCCTCCCTCTTCAGCAGTGGTTTTAGTTGCTCAGCCAGAATCTCTTCCTGCTGACTTAGTAGATTTTCTTTTCTAAAGCTTAACTTCATCATACCAGGAATAGAAAAAATTGTAAGTAGGATGCAGAGCTTCAAAACAGATAAAAATAATTCTTTTTCTACACAATTAATCACTAAGAAAATAATTTATAATGTCTTATTTTTCAGAACTGCCAGCTATAACAAATCTGATGAGCTAATCAGATTAATATCAGGAATGTTACTTTGCTTTAAAATATTTTTTAACATAGGAGGAAGATAGATATGTTCTTTTAATATTCTGTGAAACAAAGGGGAGTTAAACAGTTGTGATACTAATAAAACTAAAGTCTATAACCTGGAATACCAGTTAAAGTGCAATATAAAGCATGTTGCTGTTATATAACAGAAAAACAGGAGCCAGGAATTGTCAAGATGGAAACATGTCCATTAAACAGTAATGAGGTAAACATATAATTGAAAGTGAAATAAATCAAAAGTGGAATTTCTATGTTTAATAAGCATAACATTGAGATACAATTTGAATTTTTCATTCCCAAATTATCATTATGGAATGCACTAAAAGTTAATAATCAGTGTGTTAATGGAAAACAATTTGAGTACTCTGAGACCAAAGGCTTTCTTCCTACCTACAAATGATCTCTGAAAAAAAACCCCTCCAACCAAAAAACCTGCTTGTATGTAGGTATACAGAAGAAAAAAAATAGGGACTGGTGGTTGGTACACAAATAATGGTGCTAAATTTGAAAACTCTCTGGGTGTTTACCGACAGCTGACATGCAGACAGACATGTGGAAAAGACCGGACTGAGGCATGAGGCAGACCAAACACATTTTGCTACCTTCCTGCAGAATGCTGCAAACCACAGGTTTATTCTGCTGTTCCCAGATTAAACAGACTGCCATGATGAATGTTTACTGAAATAACTGAAATAATTAGTAAGATACATACCAGAGCAGCTCAGAAATTCAGCAGAGCTTTAGCAGCTGAAAACATGCAGTGCTCTTAAAAACCTATCATTTGATATTTGCCATTGTATGTAATGACTTCCCCTTGCCATCTATTATTGCAGCATTCCCTCTATTATTGACTCCCACTGTTTCTGATTCATACAGCACTTTATTTCATGGAAGATACCTCTTTTTTCGCTTTCTGAATGTCTTTTTCAGTCCAACTACATTCTTCATCGGCTCCCCATCTCTGGCATCATATAAGTGCCCCCTTGGAAGACTCTGTTTGCTTCAATAATCCACTCCTTCTTCCACTGAGGTGCTTCTACCCTTCATGAAATATCCATCAAAGTGGTGTGTTGCAAAATGAGACCTTGATGAAATGAGATTTCAAAGCCATTGTAAATATATCCAAATATAACTCCGATTCTTTTGTTTTAATGTCTGTATTCGAACTAAGAAAGGTAAATTTTTAAAAAGGTTAAAAAAACCCCAACCCTTCACCTCTCGGCTTTTTGTAAGCACAGTTTGTTTCTGAGAAGTGGATAACTGTGAATCTGCACACCGTTCCTCCCCTCTTCACTAATCCCAGGCTGTGTCCCAGTTGTGTCAACTGTTTAAGATGGGAAAAATTGCTTGAACTGAAATTCAAATTGCTCACTTTCATGTATATTTGTAGATTTATTCCAATGTATTAAAGGTAGACTGAGAAGAAACTTTATCGAGGGTAAATAAAGCTGCTTCTGCCTTGTTTCAAATAGTCCTAGAGAGTACTGCCAGTGGGATTTTAAATTACATGTATACTGAGCTCTCGAGCCTTTCCCCAATATTTCCATTCTCACTTCCACACTTTAAAGAACTCTGTAATCTTGTCCTATGCCTTTCAAAAGCTTTCTTCTGCTAGGGGATTTCTTTGTTTGTGTGGTGAATTTCACTGAAGTAAAAAATATCCCTGGGTATATCTTAAGGTTAAATGAATTTCAAGGAACTAAGAGGAGTGTGTTTCAGCTTGACATCTTGTGGATCACTTCCACTGAACTGTGTAAGTTTTTAAGAGGTTACAAGCAATTCATCTTCTTGCATATACTAATTTGCATTACCTTTAAGACAAATTTTAAAGTAACTTCCTTACAGGTACACAGTTGGAACTTGCTGTATAGTTACACCTGGGTATAGTAGCAAGCGTACCTGTAGCAGTCCTGGTAGAGAGAACTTCAGGCTCCTTTGAATTAGGCTGAAGTTTTGCCATTTGTCTCTTTGCCCTCCCCCAAATGACACACGTGTGGATTTGTACATGTGTACAGGGACTGTGTGCACACACAGAGACAGTGCAAACTGCACTGTGTGTTTAGTCCACCTATCATGGGCCAGAAGCATGCTGCTCTCAACATTGTCTCAGAACACAGAGGTTTTCCTGCTGTTCCATTTTCTTGAAATTCTATAGGCAGAAAACCCAGCGAAGAATGTGATAATGAAAAATGAAAGTTAGATTGGTTTTCACTGTAAGATAGTTCCTACCACAAATAGCTCTGTTAACTACTTTAAGCGCTACTGAAATTTTAAAAATCACTATAATGGAGACTGTACACTGTATGCACACAAGCAATTGACTTCTTCACTGCATGTAACACTAATGAAAGCCAATCAGACATTCACCCATTTTCTGATAATTAGCAGCTGTTATCTGACAGACGCCATTTCCTACAAATGCTTTTGCTCAGGGTTAGTATGAGAAAAGTTTGCTGAAGGCAGGACTATTTTTGGCCCAGCAACACTTATGTTGCTATGCGCTCTCAGATTACCGGGCAGATAGGCACACAATGGAGTCAAACAGCTGATCTGCAAAACTGAGAACACTCTGCGGTTTCCTCCACTGGTGCTCGCTTGTGTATAAACATGCACATGTGCATCAACTACAGGTAATGAAAGGCTATTTTTCTCTAGATATACTCGTCAAAGCAAAAGGCCACATCCTGCATCCTGTTAAAACTCTCTGTTAAAAAGCCGTCAGAACCTCTTAGCAAGCAAAGCTGTGACAGTTTGTGCCTTCTGTTTCACTGAGTAATTTGAAGTTGATCTTAGTTAAGATAGAAGAACCATGTGCCAGTGCTGCTGCAAACATCACTTCTTTCAGTAAGTTGATAATGGCAATGCTGAGATCCTTTGATCATTGCCATCACAGCAAAGCTGATGGTGGCTGTAAATACAGGTTCACTTTCAATTCAGGTCAAATAGGGGATTTTTCCAAGGTTATGGGTAAAAACTAGCTGCCACCTTCTTTGTAAAGCTTATCCTGGTACTTTTGACAACTCCTGTCCTTCCCTTCAGCCATTGTACTGGGCACTTGAAATACAAGCCAAGCTGTCTCTGCAAGATAATTACAAGAAGCACCCAAACTTGAGCTGATGTATTTTATTAATGATTGTAGCATCCCTTTAGACAATGAAACTCACCAATAAGCATGATGGGCTCATGAAAGGAGGCTGTGATACATAGGTGCAATAGTCTGTACCATAGACATTAAGATCTGCAGCCTTTACCCCAGCAAGCAGTACAAGAATCTCCACAAACAGTGCACACAAAAATGACAACATACCCTGTACTAGAAGTTGATCTAGGTTAGTTTTTTCGATCGCATTCTTGACTTATGATTAATTTGCTGCTTCAGTTATAAACCACCAGTGTTGACAGCAGTTCTGCGTCCTAGCTCAGTCACAGACACAGTTATGGAAATAAATCTCTCTCTGCATTTCCCCCCTTTGCAAGGATCCTTTTGGAGTGGGTGCCGCAGATCTCCATGCTGCACTGCCCAAACCTGCTTCCGCAGAGGGGGCAGGACAGCCATGCGAGTCACTGTGCGTTGGGAACGCAGCCTGCAGTGCTCTCACACGAGCGGGGCTGTTGGAGAGAATCAACTCTGGTTTTCCCCGTTTTCCCTGTCCTGTTCTGCTGGGGTATTTGGCACAGCACAGGGCACCAATAGGGTGGTTTTCTTTTCTGCTAGTGGTAGTTTTTTATACTGCGTGACTGAAGGTAAATGATATGGAGATATGTCTTGAGGGCATCTGGGGTATATAAGACTCTGAATCCAACCAAGGTCTGTCCCACTGCTTGTAAGGGGTGACCTATTATAGTGTCAGCTATAGCTGAATAGCTAGTGTCAGCTATTCTCCTGCAGCTGATTTCCCAGTGGAAGCCAGCTGGGCACTAGCAAAACAGCAACACTGAGCAACAGCTATGCTATGCTGTTGAGTAGCTGGCACCCAACCACCATGTCCTGAACTCATGTGACAATAGAGGTGTCCCTCTCCAGGCACAGGGATGGGAAAGGGTGAAAACCCACTCTACCTCTGTAGTGATGACAAAGATTCTTCAGTCTGGTACATTATGCCTTTACCAAAACCCTGTAGAGGAATGAATAGAGCTACGATCCCATTTCTTCTACAACTCCTTTGAGATGCATGGTTTGCCCATGTATGCATTTCTCCTCTGGACTAGACCATCCTGTTTTATAACTGTTGTAATTTGCCTTGAGTTTTGTGATGGATTGTGAAGATACTTTTTTTTTCCCTAAGATCTTACTTCAGAATAGACGTGTTATAATAAACTTCAGTCCTGCTGCAACACGGTGTTTCACTTTTTCCTCCTGCAGATTAATGAGGGAAAGAACACAAGTTTCAGGTTCTTTCTTCCAATGAATCTAATCCAGGCAATGACATATGACTTCAGTAAAGTGAGAGTCCCTGAAGACATCCTGTACTGAAGATGAGCAGAAAAGAAGAGAGAAGACACTAGTCTTCATTTCAGAGGCAGGTACATTTGTTTTTGGTAGTGTTGGGATGTATCAGCTCATTGAATGGGACATATCTAATGCATCAGTTAAGACTGAAAATGTTATGTTTTTATTTAGGTTGGGAAAGGGGAAATCCCAGCTTTGAAAATCTTCATTATTCAAATGTATCTCTTGGGCATATTAAAAAAAAAAAGTCTCAGTTCAGACTTGCAACATGGGGGGAAATCCCTGACAAGACAGAAAAGGAGAACCTGACATTTATTTAGGACTCTACAACTGAGCTACTTATGAGGAAAATGCTAGTCATGTTGGTGAGCCATAGGGTTCAGCACCAGTTGCAGAAGATCACCAAGGGCAGTTGCATGGCCTATATCTGTCTATAAGTCCCTAACTTCAGGCTACATTTGGAAATTTGCTAATAAGCCCTTGCAGCTTCCTTTTTTCACTTCCCCTCCCCCTTTCTAGATTTTAAAATCCTCTTCAGTGCTTTTCATAGAAGTAAATAACTGAAGGCAGCAATTCCACCCTAGGAAAACCACCTTTGCTTTCTCCAGTGTGAAACAAACCCAGTGGGAGAAAGCAATTATCAGGGACTTGCTACTGCAGTAAGCAGATGTCAGTCAGTAGAAAAAATGAAAATATTATAGAGTAGAAAACAGATCACCAAATGCAGATGAGCCTAAGGGAGAAAAATTCCACTTTGATCTAATATAGTCCTTAATGTTCAGCCATATCCAAGTGGGAAGACCATCTTATTAGTATGTTTCAGTTACAGATATGACAATACAAGTCTACTCAGGTATGTACTAAACACACAACACTGAAAAATCAGAAGCAGAAGAGATATATACATTTTATTGTAATGATTACACTTTTTATAAATCATTTTATTGTTTGGTGTCAAAGAAACTAGTGGTGAGATAGAAAATTTTCCAGATAACATGAATCTCAGAGGTGTTGGAAGACTTTTGATATTATGTAAGAAATTCTGGTTGACTTTGAGGAATTAAGTAGTACAAATTGAAAGAAATTGAACAGTAGAAGCTGCAGCTTTGGTGTACAGAGCAATCATCAGCTACCCAAATGCCAACACCATCTTTTAACCATAATGAGGCAACGGTGCTGTGGGAAGCATTAGGCAAAATGATGTTAGGTGGAACAACAGTGGGGAAAAGCAACCCACCTGTCTCTGAGAAGAGTTAGATCATGGTATGAAAGGGATTACATGATATGGTTGCTTGCAATAGCAGAGGCTTCTGTTCCAAGAAGCCTGGATCTGTTTGTGGAAATCAAAGTGAAAACAAGATCAAGAAGACAAGTGCTACTTAAGTTGCTGAAAATATACCTTGCAGCAATATGTGAATTACTATGCTTGCAGTAGCCTGAAAACTATTATTTGTTCGGCTTTTTCACAAAATCAGGAAGCAAGGACTCAGAGAGTCGTCTTTTTTTATCCGTACACAGCAGCTTTGTTTCATTTTCTGTCATGACTGAGAAGCTTTACCAGCAATGAATTAGAAGGCTTAGAAACAGGGAGGAAAAAAAGATATTTGCTTGCTTTGTTAATAACTAGATAAAGCAAAAAAAAACCAAAAGGAAACTTGTGAGATAGAGTCTGAAATGATCTAGAAGCAGCGGGCACTGGCAAGGCAAACACAACTCGTTTATCGTAAAGCTGTGCACTTCCAAGCACGATCCAGTGATAAGTCAATGTTTTTGCAGAAGGTCCATGTGGCATCTGCTGCAGAGGGGTGTACCACTCTTCAGAGTCAGTGCTGCCTGGCAATACGCAGTCAAGTCTTGTGACATATATCCTCCAAAGGGATATACCGATTACCTTAATGGAAAGAAAACAGTTTGCATGCATGATTGAACTTTCATGCTATCTGTACAAATGGCCTGGGGAGAATGAAATGACTCATGGGTAGCTTCTTTTTTTGAAGACTGCTGAATAAGTTATTAGACAGGCAGCCACCCTCGGGCCAGTATATTGGGCTGAGGGAAAAGGTAAACACAGAAAGAAAGAAAAAAAGAATGAATAAAGTGTGTGAGAGAGAGCAGTTGCTCATACAATACTGTCCCGCTTCCAGGCAAATACACTTTCTAGTGCCTTAAATTTCTTCCTGAAGTAACAGGCTGAGGGCTGTACTGAACTTTAAAGGCCTTCATTAGTTGCTAAGTTATTCTGAGACCAACCACAGTGCAGCTATTCAATAAAGATATTTCATTATTTTGTTACTAGGCTGCTTAGCATCTCAGTACCAGAAAGAAACAAAAAGCCCCAAAGACCAAGCACAAATTGGAGCTGTTAATCTTTAAAGACAGTTGATCTTTCTGAATATTCTGGGGCAGACTTCTTTCTCTCTGATACCAGTAGAGATTGGTACTTAGAAGAGTCACTCTTATATAAATGAGAAGTTCGATTGTTTTCTTTTAATGAGCTGCTTTTTTTTTTTTTTTTTGTCCAGAACCATACCAAGCTCAGGCACATGGAATTAGCTGGCATTTGTTCGTTCTTGAGGATTTGCCTCTCCTAGCAAAGATATTCCTGCCCAAGGTTACTGACATAGACAGCTATGCAGCCATTCAAAAGCACACGAGAGTTTGTGCAGGGAAAGGGGAGATGTTGGTACACTGAAGTGCCTGTGGGCAGTTAGGAGGTTACATCCATTTAAAAGGACCACAACTGCTGCAAAAGCAATCTTTTCTTCAGCAGCCTTCTTCAAGCTGAAAATCATAATGGGATACTCAAAGATTTATTTTAAATAAAATAGGATGACTCATGATTGCACCCAATCGGAACTGGTTTGATTTAGATACAGTCTGTCTCCCAGTCCATGTATGCCTACTCCAGGAAAAGCAGCAACAGCAGCAGGGAAATTACTATTTCTCTGTTCCACCATTTCCTGCCAGTCTCCGTCAACATGAAAACAAAATTGCCATGCAGCATAAATAAGGTAATGCGAAAATATGGTCACTGAAAGTGGACTAAGTGCTGCTTTCAACATTTAGGAATATTCTGCTTTGATCGTATTTGCAGTTGTCAGCTAATAGCTACCTGACAGAGAAAAACACATGGATTTCTCTCTCCCTCTCTGCAAAGCTCTTCCCTCCAATATTTATTTTACTGAAGCCTCATCAGTTATAAACACCAGCTCAGAGCTCTTTTTAATTACTGCCTAAGAACATGACTGCAGTAGATCAGCAAAACTTAGGCTCATTTTAAAATTTTTGTTTTCAACCTTACTTGTGGCAAGAGAGTTAGATCGGATATGAAATTGTTCTGGTCTTCACCTCACCTTTTGGGGTGAAACTCTAAAAGGAAAATAAGTGATTCTGGAAAACAATATGAAGTGATAAAATAGAATGTATCTCAGTCATAAAAATCTATTCATCGTAATTATATTCAACAGTAACTTCTATTGTTCTTCAAGGGTCCATACTGGGATCGATACTATTTAATACCTTTGTCAACAACATAGAGAGATCGAGTGCACCTTCAGCCAGTTTACAGATGACACCCAGCTGAATGGAAAAGTTGATTAGCTGGAGGGAAGGGATGCCACCCAGAAGGACTTTGACAGGCTTAAGGAGTGGGTCCATGTGAACCTCATGAGGTTGAACAAGGCCAAATACAAGGTCCTATATATGGGTTAGGGCAATCCCCAGCATCAGTCCATACCAGGGGATGAAGGTATTGAAAGCAGCCTTGTGAAAGAGGACTCGAGGATACTGGTGGATGAAAATTTGGACGTGAGCTAGCAGTGTGCAACAGCAGACAAGATAGCCAATCATATCCTGGGCTGCATGCAAAGAAACATAGCCAGCAGGTCAAGGGAATTGATTCTCCTCCTCTATTCTGCTTTCTTGAAACCACACTTGGCATACTGTATCCCCCTCTGGCGTCCCCAGTACAAGAAAAGCATGATTCTGTTGGAGCAGGAGGGCCACAAAAATTATCAGAGGGCTGGAACACCTCTCCTGTGAAGACGTGCTGAGAGATTTGGAGAAGACAAGGCTCTTGGGAGATCTTATTGCAGCATTTCAATATGCAAAGGCTTATAAAAAAGATGGATAAATATTTACCAGGGCCTGTAGTGACAGGACAAGGGGCCACAGTTTTATACTGAAAGAGGGTATACTTAGATTGGACATAAGAAATGTTTATTTTTTATTTTTATTATTATTGTTATTATCATTATAAGTATCATTATTGTTGTTATTATAAGAGTAGTGAGACACTGGAGCGGGTTTCCCAGAGAAGCTGTGGATGACCCATTGATGGAAGTGTTCAAGGTCAGTTTGGATGCTTCTTTGAGCAACCTGAGCAACCTGTGAACCAGGTGATCTTTAAGGTCTCTTCCAGATTAAACCGTTCCGTGATTCTGGGATTCTAGTAGGACAAATTGTTTCAAGATCTGGGTCCCTGGTGTGACACCTGACAGACAGGCCGCTATATCTGATTAAGTATCCCACAACAAGGAACTCATCATCACATAACACACCAGAAATTTGTCAAAGATTACTTTGAAATTCAGTTCAGCTGTGTACCCAGACATGCCTGAGCAAGACTTTTACTAATTATATTTCATTTATAATATTTATTCATATTCCTATATTTATGTTAGAAATCCAAATAATGCCTGCATGAGCTGAAGAGGTTTGATTAAAAAAAGTAACAGCTTGAACTCTGATTCAATATCTCAGTCTACTCCATATTTCTACTGAAACATTTCGTTCTTCAAATGTCATGATTTATTTCTTTTTTATTCTTTTAGCATCTCTACTTTTTATCTATAATCTCACAAGAAAGGCTACTGTTGCAAAACTTCCTACTGAGATCATATTAAGAAGTAATGGGAGGGGCAGAGAGGAATATGTTCTCATATTTTCAGTACCACCTTTCTCCTTTTATTTTCCTCCCTATTTGTATAGGAGGAAGGGGAGAGTCCAGAATCCAGTGTCTAAAAGGCTTGCTAGATTATCTTCCTGTCATTCTCTGCTAATACAAGATGCTTCCCCGCATGGCATCAGCTAGTGTTTTGCCAAGTCATCAAAGTCCCAGACAGACAAACATTCTTCCCAGGAGTTATTGCCTCACTATTGCATAGGCTTATTTCATGCTTAGCCAAAACAGTCCTTTTAAAGCCCTTCCATGCAGTTCTATTCAAAAAGTAACACCCAAAGGTTTTTTTCCTTCCTTGGAATTTAACAGCCTTGGCTTATACACAGTTTTTTGTGGGAAATTGTTTTGTGCTGTGAACGTTGTAAGCAATATTCGCATCTTACAGTTAATACAGAAACCCAGTAAATTTTAGCCCCAAAATTTCATGATTCTTGCAGATAACTAAAAAAGCCCTAAAGAACAGAAATGTGCAGGCAACCTTAGTTATTGGTTTTGTTAGAAACTCCAGCTAGAGTATCAGCTTCACAGGGGTGAATGGTTGTGAGATCTCTCATTGGTACAGAACTTTGAAAATAAAATAATTCAAAGTTGCTTTGTGTGTGTGTGTGCATGTGTTTATGGCTAAGAAGATGAACAGTGAACAAGAGCCTCGAGGGCTGAGAAGCCACTATCTGAACCAACAGTGTAATAGGTGTTTGTCACACAAGGCAGGATTTCAGCAATATCCTTTTGGAATTCTTGTTTTGCAGGTGTTGCATTTTGAATGTGTATATGACATGCATAAGGCATGTATAGGACAAGTATAAAGGCATACACACACACATCTGTACTCATATAGAGGCATTTCCTACTGCTTAATTTCCAAATCTATTTTTCCAATAAAAGAAATACTAAAATGGAGCTAATGTTGGAAGCCTATGTAATTTAGTAAGTTATACTGAACTATATTCCAAGAATGAGGGCCGCAAATATGATTAAGGGCCTGGACCATCTCCCCTACAAGAAAAGGCTGAATGAACTGGGGCTGTTCAGCCTTGAGAAAAGAAGACTAAGAGGAGATCTGATCAATGTTTATAAATATCTGAAATCTGGGGGCAAAGGGAAATGGCCAGCCTCTTTTCAACTGGCTGTGGGCACAGGGCAAGGGACAATGGCTTCAAGTTGGAGGACAGGAAGTTCCACACCAATATGTGGAAGAACTTTTTCATAGTGAGGGTGACAGAGCACTGGAACAGGCTGCCCAGGGGAGTTGTGGGGTCTCCTTCTCCAGAGATATTCAATACCCGTCTGGATGCCTACCTGTGCCACCTGCCCTAAAGAACCTGCTTTGGCAGGGGGGTTGGACCCGATGATGTCTGGAGGTCCCTTCCAACCCCTACAATACTGTGATTCTGTAATTCCCTAATTATATTCAAACATTTCTTTGTATATTAATAAATTCAAATTTAAATTTAACACAAACCACAAAAAGACATGGAAACACGCAATTACAACACAAACAGCATATATTTCTTAAACATATTCTTTCCCGTATAACTAGAGGAAAGATCAAAATATTTTAAAATCAGTATGGTTAAATTTAGTACTACTAACTCCATATTCCTTCATCATTACCATAATGATAATGAGAATCTAGTCCTTGAAGTATTGTTCGCCTGCTTGCTTTCTAGAAACTTTCTAGTAAACCTGATAAATATTCTGTACAAAAACCCTGTCCTACTCTTTTTTTCAAAGTTCTGTTATTTAAATTCCTCTTAATATCATATTTAGAAGACAGAAGTCAGTTCTTTGGAAGGCTCAGTCTTTCAGAAGTTAACATTTAGCAAGGCTAATTCCCTTCTCTTCAGCAACTACATGCCCAACAAGTTCCTTAATACATTTCTCATTTTATTTTCAAATCAAAGCAAATAAGTTGAGTGTGGTAATTCCTGTAAAAGGAATACATTTCTAATAATTTGCAATTTAGTGTACAACAGAAGAGTGTCAGCTCCCAGTTTACATCACACCTATAGGTCTGATATAAAATTCCCATCCATGACTCACACATGGTACAACAAAAGCCATCAGCCCACATGATCACTGCGAATATTGACTTGCAGGAACCAAAGAAGTATGGGACTTTCCAGAGTACTACTGCAATGTAAGTAACTTTTTCAAGAGGTGAACTATTGTTTGTCTTAATTCACTTGCGTCAAATCATGGACAGCACAGAGATCGCATGGACAGAATCACCCTAAGGAGCAAGAGTTTCTGGTGACTGGCATAAAGCAGCACAACATGCAGACAGACTGTGAGTAGATAGGGAAGGTGTAAATACATTCGAAAAAGTATAGGATAAGCCACAGTCAGTGAGTTTAAGACTGCTTCAATCCCCTGGCCACAAACCACTGATTTATCAGCAGCTATTACAGCTTGGTTTGTGCACTCTTCTTATGAATTCCCCATGGTAACTTTCTTCCCCTTGGAATTGAACTCGTTGCTTTCGGGATGTATTTTTACCTACATTTACTTGTGCAAGTTAGAACAAATATTCAGTGAAATACCATCTGAGGTAGGCAGAGTATCCTCTGAAGGTCATAGAGCTGGCTGAAAATTTTATGGTGAAATAATTTCATGGGAAAATGCCAATCCACGAAAATCAAAAGGTGTTGTGCAAGACTGTTGGCTTTGCAGCCTTCCAGCAAGCGTAAGCGGAGTTGTGTCATGATGACACTAGACAGACCACTGAGCACCCGGGAGTCTGGTGATAGGACTGCCTCCAGGGACCTTCGGACTTTTGGAAGTTGTCATGTGCAGCTTTCCAGACTTCTGTACCCCTTCCATGGTGACAAAGCCCTGGGATGTCAACCCCTCCTGAAGGCTTGGCTTCACCTGCTGGTGCAAGCAGCCTGCCAACCTTGAAAACTTTAACTCACGCCAAGGCTCGGAGGTCTGCCTCTCACACTCATTGATCTTGGCTCCTACATGACACCAGGGCTCCAGGCTGTCCTATTGACTTTACTTTTATAACCAAGCCAAGAGCTGCAGTACACAGCTTTCCACTCTCACTTTCACTATGAGTTTGCTAAGCCAGCTGATTTGATACTGGGTTTTTTTTAGTTTTCCACATAGGCACCTTTATTTTTCATTTCAAAACAGATCATTCATGGTCAGCAGGTCTGCACTGTAGAAGCGATGCCAGTTTACCTTTATCTTCAGATTTGCCTTTGTAAAGCCACAAGCAGCAATACAGCTTCTGAGGGCAAAATCAGCTACTCCGTTCATCTAATGAATCCACCTCCTTCTGTGTTAGAGGCTCTTCTAGTAAAAAGATGCTTCTGACAGAAAATGTTACATCTACATGGTTTTTCATCTTACTTTACTGATGGGGATCTTTTTAGGTCATAGCACTGCTGTGCCAGCTAATCTTAGTATGCCAACTAACCTCTTTAGACACATGCCTTCTGCACACTGGCAAGACTGAGTTAAGGGTTACCCCTATACTTTATTTCAGCTTTTTGGGAAGAAAAGCCCTCTATAGATCACAAGTGAAATTAACTGAACAAATCTAATATTGGTTTTAGGCTTCACCCACAAGAAGCTCAGGCAACACTGCTGAGTGATACCACACCCTTCCTTTCTCCCTGGCACAAATATAACTTGCATCTTCTGTGAAGCCTCAGTCAGGGCAGCAGGGGAACAGCTGTTCCCCAGTCATGGAGTTGGGAGTGGGTGCTGCAGCAAGCAGTCATAATGGCAAAGTTGTATTCCCTAATCCCGCTAAATTCACCTGTGAAGTGTACCACAGGTATTTTCCATCCTCCCAAGGGAGCAGACTGAGAAATACATAATTATTCATTTTTTAAAGATTAAACTGGACAAAATTTGTTGTTTCTCACTATAAAAGCAAACCAGAAAGAGTTATGAAAACTTCAGGAACCTGCTCATCTCCAGTAGTCTCGTCTAGCCTCACAGCTCTGCTCTGAGAGAACTGTGACAACTTATTACTACTCTATTGCAGATCACTATCTTCATATTTCCTTTTTGAGTGATTCTTTTTCAGTGCTTAAAATGGCCTGGTCAGATATCTGAAGAGTAGTAACAGAATCAGAAATAACTTGAAAAGAATTCAAATAGAAAAATAGCCAAGGCTGGTTGCAGGTGCTAGTTCTGCACCAGCTCCTCTAGTTATTGAGTTCATCAACTTTAAAATCACATTTCCTTTTTTTATTTGTGTCTTCCCTTTGACTTCAGTGAAGATCAATGCAGAGAAAACAGAAACCTTCACAGGAGCAGACAGACTGTGTTTAGTTGTTCTTCACATAAAGGTGCTCAGAGGTACTCAGATAACACCACTTTACAACAGTAGCTACCCAGTTTCATGCAGAGTACAGTAAAATGCTGAATGCAAATTATATATTAGGTTAAACTGATTGTATTTTTCCTAATAGTGTACATATAGATCATAAGCTGAAACCCGACATTGAAATCTGTGCCTGGCTTTCCACATTGTTTCATACAAAACATTCATTGGTTGGGGATTCTTGTAAAGGGATTTCTGTGTCCTCTTGAGACATGATGAGAAGTTCGGAGGAATTGTGTTACCTCATCTGGTTTGCCTCTCGCTACTTAGGTTCTTCATTTTCTCTTGCGTACAGTTTCCTTAGAGTTCATTTTATCAGACACACGTACATCCAGGGATGACACAACAGCAATTTTTTTACAATTGTGAAAAAACTAGCCAGCAATGATAGTTCACAAGCAATACAGAATGCTATTCCTAGATAATAATCGAATAATGACCACTAAATAAATTTTTAAGGGTACTTTTTGTAGAATCCTTTGCAGGTCCCTGAGGTTTCCCCATTTTCCACATACCCATTGAAACGGTTGAAATTTCATATGCAATCTGCTTCTTTGAATGCAGGTTTCCAAATGACAAACAGGATTTGTTTCCATGTGGAAAACTTTCAGGCTCAGTCAGTGATTTCCTGGATGTGACTGCACACATACAGCTCCCCAGAGACCTGCACACTACCAAGCTGTGCTTGGTTCCACCTTGCTCCTCTGCGAGAGGTGGGGGTTTAAGAGCCTCTGAAGGGACAATGGGAAAGCAGTTCTCTCAGCTGGCCAATTGTTTTGCTAAGGCACACTAAAGTTTTGGCAGAAACTAATGCAGGGGTTGGACTCTTGCCAAAAGAACTAGACTTTGATGTCTCCTTTACGGTATTGCTCCTAATAAAATACTTTCTTAATTTTTTGGATGTACCGCCTCTTTGTTTAATACCTCATTGCTGGAGACTTACCAGCAAGGAATTTGGGCCCTTTACATTTCCAAGACAAGGAAGGAAGCCTAAGGAAGGCTATAGGAAGCCTAAGTTTTTCTTCCTTGCTCCTAGGCCTCAGAGTACTTCTTCGGAAGTATGGCATGCAAGATGAAGCACTCATCCTGCAGTCAACGAGCATCACCAGGGGACAGATAAAGCAAAGATGCATCAGAGGGCTGGCAAAGGATCGTTTCCCTGTGGTTTCCTTCCCCACTTTCTGCATTCTGGCCAAGCAAGTGCTTACACACCCACAGCAAGGTCATTACTTCTAATAGTTTCCTTCTTACACTTTTTCTGTGTTATTGCAGAGAAAGCTCAGGTATATTCTAAACTATGTCCAACAAAAGTTCTGTTCTTAATAGGACCACAGCTTGTCTGGATGAGTTATCCTCACTATGGTCTGTCATACATATCAAATCACGTCGTAAGAATATTTTGAGACAAATAAAAAGGTTCAAACTAGATTAACCTCATGACCAAACTCTCCAACATGAACATGACTGTTGCCGTTAGTGGTGGCAAGCAGCAGACAGGCCAGAGGGTGGAGAACCAAGAGTCAATACAGAAGTGCACATCGTGAATATCACCCTCATTTTCAGAGGCTGGCTGACTCTTTCAGCATGAATTGTAAGATTTGCTAATTTTTTTGTGTAAAAATTAAAGTAATTATGGAAATTCCTGCTGTTAATAATACTTTTTTCTTTATTCTTGCTGAAGTCCTCAGTGACATCCTCTGTTAGCCAATATTTGTTTACATATTTTTGAAAAATCCTATCCTTTTGATTTACTGTCTTTTAATTTCACTTAAGGTGTCTCTGTTTTTGTGGTGCTGGGCTGGAAGATTAGAGCCTTCGGTCCTACCTTCCCAAATACCCACCTGTAAGTTGGTGGCGTCCAGCTTGCAACTAAAAGTTTGGACCTTGATTCAAAGAGCACTTCCATCCAACCTACTTTTTTACCCCAGGGAGCAAGAAACAACTTGCACATACAGCAAACGTAGCTGTATCCCTTCCCCTGTGCCTGTGACACCCCAGCACAAAGCACCAAATTCTTCCTACTACCACCTTTTTAGAAGGGCAGTTGTTGCTACTGAGTGGGAAGGGAGAGGAAAAGACGAAGGAAATGCCGATCTAACCTAAAGGCAGAATTTAATCCATGCTAGACAGTGTGAAGTATGGAAAGTATGTTTCAACACAGCACCAAGACAGAACATGTAGTAATTATTTCATCTGAACTTATGTAAAATTCCCCATGTTCTCAGAAGGACTTGTTTAAGACAGCCCTCACCGAACAAAACAAAACAAAAAAAGAGATCAAAAAAGGGAGCATTTACTGGATACTCCTTATGCATAAAATTTTCAAGGCTTCTCATTCTGTCCAAGCATGACCAAAATAGATCAATATTGCAAATACTGTCTCCCAAATTGCCATCGTTGTTTACATCTGACTCTGATATACCCCCAGAAATGCACCGAGTTGTAATAACCATCTTTTTGATGTCAATGATTTCCCAGTCTGATGTGAGATATTATGCTGACATATGTATCTGTCTTCCTGTTATGTAGCAGGCAGACTATTTTGTAAGAATGCCCACTGCAGCAGTCAGAGTAGTCAATAATTCTCTTGGCCTACCAGAGTCTATTAATTTTAAATTTCTGTCATACAACCTGTTGTAAGCTTAGCACTTATGTTGACTTTCAATAAGTCATTTCAGCTAACTTAGAGGATCTTTTGTATTTTAAAGATGCTATGAAATTCCTGCTGAATACACGTGGCCATTTTATAACTATCAAGCAAAATTGTAATAGATAGTCTCATGGTTTAAGGCCAGACAGCAACAAAGCACCACATAGCAGCTTGCTCACTCCATGCCCTCCCCTGGCGGAATGGAGGGTAGCATAAAAAAGAAAAAAAAAAAAAGAAAAAAGAGAGAACTTGTGATTTGACATAAAGACAGTTTATTAGAACAGGAAAGGATATTATTATTATTATTGTCCTTATCATTGCAAACAAAGTGATGCACAGCACAATTGCTCACCAACCAAAGCCAGTGCTCAGCTAGGTCTCAAATCATGTCACCTCCTGGCCCACTCCCACGGTTATATACAAAACATGATGCCATACAGCATGGGATATCCCTCTGGCCAGTTTGGGTCAGCTGTCCTGGCTGTGTCCCCTCCAGCTTTTTGGTCATCCCCCACCTTCTCACTGGCAGGCCAGTATAAGAAGCTGAAAAGTCCTCAACTGCTTGGCAATAACTAAACCATCAGTGTGTTATCAACATTATTCTCATACTAAATCTAAAACACAGCACTATACCAGATGCTAAAATTAACTCTATCCCAGCCAAAACCAGGACAGATGGTTACCCGCAAAATTCTATTTTATTTCAAAACCAGTAGTTGGTTAACAGCTCTGCTACTAAATTCTTTAACTTGCCCCACTAGAGTCATTTTGGTGTGCTTAGCATTACCTTGGAGTTATTTTTCTTCATTTTCCATTTATGGAAATCAAAATATGTTTTCTGCAACATTCTTAAATGCAAAGAATCTGATATAATAGGGGTCTCCCTTGAGTTCTAACTATGTAACAATTACACTCCCCACTGAGACACATGATCTTGGGTGCCTTGTCTTTAGGTTCCTTTGATGAAGACCAGACTACAACCTCATTTTAATTCACTAGGACTATTACCATGCTTAGTCCTAGGAACTTAATCATAGAATCACAGAATGTATTCAGTTGGAAGGGACCCTTAAAGGTCATCTAGTTCAACCCCCCTGCAATAAGCAGGGACACCTTTAACTAAATCAGGTCGCTCAGAGCTTCATCAAGCCTGACCTGGAATGTCTCCAGGAATGGGGCCTCCACCTCTCTGGGCAACCTGCTCTAGTGTCTCACCACTCTCATAGTAAAGAAATTCTTCCTGATGTCTATTCTAAGCCTACACTGCTCTAGTTTAAAACCAATCCCCCTCATCCTACCACTCTGTGCCCTAACAAACAGTCCTTCCCCAGCTTTCCTGTAGGCCCCTTCAGGTACTGGAAGACCTCTATAAGATCCCCTCAGAGTCTTCTCTACTCCAGGCTGAACAAGCCCAACACTCTCAGCCTGTCCTAGTTAAATGCTTGACAGGAACAAGGATTTTGTTTACTAGTATCTCTTACCATTAGGACAAGAACAGAATGGCTAACACTGTTGGCTGAACTCCAGTCTCTAAT
Organism: Zapornia atra; assembly: GCA_013400835.1. NCBI lineage: Eukaryota > Metazoa > Chordata > Aves > Gruiformes > Rallidae > Zapornia > Zapornia atra. The sequence continues at coordinate 359,147 of VZTU01002292.1, read as the reverse complement.
GCAGGACGTGGCTGAACGAGTTTCATGATTAGCTACAGAAATCAATCCATATTCAGAGCTGCTGACTGGATCGCAGCTGCAGACACCAGAACATGCATAGAGCTCCTTTGCAAGGCAAGGGTAAGCTTCAGAAAATTACAGATAAATGTAGTGAGGCATCTAAGATCAGCTCTGCACAGACCAAATACAAAAAAAAGAACAAAAAAGCTGTTTAGTACTGTGAGCCAAAGGCAAAGTTTTTCCACAGCAAGAAGGCACACATAGAAAACATTGCTTAAAATCTTTCAACTCTATTCCTGCCGTAGCTTGAGCCTTAAATGAGGTAAGTGCAGGCAGAGGAAGGGTTACTGCTTTCCCAGCTGTTCATACAAAAGGACACTTTGCACCTGTTCCCAGTGAATGAAAGTTCGCTTTGTGTAAAAGCAGTTCATCACCCCGGCGTTGGCGTTAGCTTTGGCGTCGGGGAGGTGGAACAGGCAGAGCCCAGGCGCGTTCTGGCTGGAACCAGTGCGATGCCGAGGAAGAGGGAGGCTGAAGGGCAGGTCCGTTGCAATCAAGCTTCATTAGCTTTAGCGTGTAAACATGCCCCCACCTGAAGTTTGATGTCACAGCAAATGCAAACAGCAGAGGTGGTCAGCTAAGCGTAAGCAAGAGAATGTGTGTTTTTCATTTTAATCCCAGCTCTATTTGGTTTAACATATTTGCTTAAGGCTGGCATACTTCTCATAGCTACCGGTGAGCTATTATTCCAAAAAACCTGCACTACACTGACCCTATAATTATAAAACAACGTACTCCTTGCTTCCTTTGATGTTCTCTTAGATCTACATCTACTAAACTGTGATTTATCTCAGACATTGCCATTAGGTGTGTGCCAGGCCCTCAAGTGGGGTAAATGTGTGTGGGTCTGTGGGATCCCAGGGGAGCCGCAGAAATTCATGCCAGCAAAGAGCACCTGGGCCATCCTGGAAAAGTCAGTTCTCAGATGACTCAGTCACAGCAAAAGAATGTACTATCCTCGGGGCTGAGAAAACATGAAGAGACAGGCAATCATGTCTATGTTAAAACAGAAAAAGGAGAATTAAAACCAAAATCCCATAACTAAAATAGCAGCTTTTCCTTTTCTCATATCAACTGGTGACCCAGGAGTTTAAGCACTTCTCCTCCTCATCGCAAGGGTCACAAAGAGGGCACAGGGGCCATCCGTCTGGGCCAGCACAGCAGCAGCGGGATAGACTAAGATTTCCTCTACATCTTCACCCCTCTGACCTTCAGAATATATCACCCCTGCACCCCCACTTTAATCCTGGGGTCTTTACTTTGCAGCTTATAATAAATCAATAGACAGTAAAAGAAAATCCCTGTGGGAGCAGCAATTGTGGCCCTGTTATAAAAGCTTAAATTCCCCACCTGCCACTTGACCAAGAAAAAGCTTGGATTCCCCACTGCAGCCCAGATTATGTAAAACTATTCAAATCCTGAGTGACAGTATTTATGAAGACAGCTGTTGGGCTCTCCAAATGGGGGAGGCAGGGGCAAATGCTGTGGAGTCCAGTAAGAGCTGTCCTGCTATTCACCTTCCCTGAGGTCCTTACAGTGCTTTTTTTTTTTTTTATTTTGTCCAGGTGTAAGGAAATGAATAATTAGAAAAAATGAAAAATTCCCAAACTAAACATTCTCATAAATACTGTTTAAAAACAGAGACTGATTCAGAGACTGTTCTCCTCACACTCACTTCTCCCTCCCCCTTTCTCTCCCCACCATTTTTGGGTTGCGTTATTTGTCACAAAGTGGCAGAAGGTGGTGGGGTGAGATGCCTTGTGAACTGGTCATTTGTCAACGCCATGCAGCTCGACACACTTCTGGGAAGAAGATTACACTAGGAAGATGATATCATGTTTTCAGTCAGTCAAATGTTTAACCACTCCCCATCGTCTCACTGAAGCTCTGCCACTGCCATTCTTGGTGGCAGTTCAAACTACCGTTTACCGGCAGGGAGTTGAAATTCCATGAAACATAGAGGTTTCCCATGGCAGTGGTTACCGTGCATTAGTAAAGGGTAGAGCAAGAATCCCAGACACTAGCCATGATAATTGTGAAACCCCTGTTAACTTCCCTGTGTTCATTGGGTTCTGAATGCCCATGCTGTAATTACAGGAGTAATTGGTGTTTGCACGTCTTTTTTCAAAGACTGGTCTTCCACAGAAGTCAGGAAGAAATGTTTTTTAACTGGGAGGTAGGTCAGGTCAATGAAGTTTTACCGAATGTGCAATGTTCCTTTGACCTATATCACATCTGAGATCGGCTCTAACAATATGATGTATCAGCATTTGATAAAACCTCCAAGATGCATAACAAAAACATGCACATAACACGCATATTGCACTATGACCGTAATCTTTTCGACCTTGTCTTTAGTTCTGATCAGCGGTTTATTTCTTATCTTTGTTGCATTTGTACTGTTACTTTTTCATGTACAGACTGTGGCCTTTAATTTGTTTGGTTTGGCAACACAGAGATGCCACAAAACTTTATCGAGAGGAAAGTTGGAGATTCCCTTGCACAGAGGCTTTCCTGTGGCAGGCAGGTCAAACTCAGGCCCTCTCCTCCTGGCACCTCCCATGCCGGTAGGCAGTGCAGGACATGGGTGAAGCCCTTGCATTCCCGCTGCTTCTAAACCAGGATCAGGTTTGTCTCATGTAACATCAGACATCAAAAAAGTAGGCGGCTAACTTCCTCCACATCTAGATTTTGGAGGGAGGTTGGATGAATTGCTCATTGGGGCTGCCCTGTTTTACACAGACTACGGAGGGTGAGCTGAACCCATATGACTTTTATATGGCTAAGAGTAGGTAAAGCTGGTCTAGACCTAAGGGATCATTACACCCCCAGAGTTTGTGCCAGGATTTCAATCTGCCATAGAACTGAGAAAATGGATAATTAGTTTTCTTCAGTGTCTTTCATTCTGTTCACATCCAAAACAGAAGCTAGTGCAATCACAGTTGCAAATTTCCCTATCAAAAAGTTATGCTTCTGAATGACGCTTTCACAGATGAGAAGGCAAAAACATAAAAGCAACGACAAAAATGTAAAGAGAATTGTTTTGCAAAGTCTTTCATTTAATGAAATAAAATTATATGATTAATTTTAAACACTGGAATTCATATTGCCATATTGCTTAATAATTAATATTTCATTCCAACTGGTTATTGTCTATGAACTTTGAGGCAGTGAATGGGCAAGCAGAACATACATAGCACCTAAAATGAGCTGAACACTCCTGATCCAGAGAGACTGTCATCTTCCTTTGCAGGAGTGAAGAGCATTCAATGCAAGTTAAGTTGAAATAAGCACAGAAGGCACCCAATCCTTCACAGAAAGAGTTCTTACATATGCTGCTATATTGCATTTATAGGTAATTATTTGACCATATGAACAGCTCATAGATGCAGGTTTCAATTATAAATGTTTATGTACATGGCAAAAAGCTAGCAGTCAGAAAATGTTTATCTTTCCCTGATTTGCCTTGTCAAAACATGCACATTCATTTCTTTGTTTGCCTTTTTCCCCCAAGAAACATCATTGTAATGTATTAAAAAGCCTGACAGCAGAAAGGGAGTGGGAGGCACCATCAGATTCCAGCCCTGCACCACTATTCGCCACCAAAGCACATATCCTAGCGAGGCCAGGACAAGGAGAGAGAAAAGCTAGTCTAATTTGAGAAAGGGATCTTTGAAAAGGTAACTTCCTTAGAGCAGTTCAAAGCACACGGGATTTTCTCTGCCTTGGAGAGACTCAGCAGCAGTTTCCCAGTGGTGCTGCCAATGGGCATGATCTGGATAAACACCACAGGGTTTTTTCCCACACACATTCGGGACATGGAGGCACTCCCCGCCTACTGACGTCAAGAGACTGTCCCAGGCACCTGGCACATCCTGAGATTGTGCTTAAACCACTTGTTAACCCAGCAGATATGTTAAATGGAGTGGACTTGGCAGTTTAAGGTCAGTTGCCAGAGATAACATTATCAGAAGAGCCATTTGCCTCCAGTGGGAGCAAACACAGGCATCTACCAGGCTTGTTCTTTCCACAGCTCTTGCCAGAACCTGATTGGAAAAAAAAATAAAAAATACCAGAACTTCAAGAATCAGGGTTCTTGCTACCCTTATTAATTGCCAGGGTTTTGTTTGATTTTATGATATGACTGGCTATCAGGCCTGCTGCACTAGCAAGGTAGCAACAGCTTTAACTAGAGGTGCCTCAGGAAAAAAACAAGTCATATATGCAATGTTTCCCTGTCACGCTGCAACAGCGGTTGCATCCGGCTGTGCCAGCACAGTAATGCAGGCACCATTGCCTGGAACATGAAGCTATACAGTTTTTGTCTTTATCAATTCCTTCATTCTTTCCTTTTGAACTATTCCAGACTTCAACACACACCGAGTTCAGAGAGAGTTCAAACTCGCTGCTTACACCAGGAGGGCTGAAATCTCCGGTTTCCATTTCGCAGGCATCGTTGCAGGTTCACGGAGCGGGTAAAAGGCGACACCTAATATTTGTGCCAGCCTGGCACTTGCTCTGTACTGCCTCAGCCTCCTTGCTCTGCTCCTCGCAGAGCTGAGATGGAAAGCCATTTGCAGCTAGAAAGGCTTGGCACATCAAAGGGATGCTGTCAAAGTGGCAGGCCTAAAATGTTATCTGTCCTCTCTTGTGTGTGTTTGTTTTCAAAATCCACATTATCTTTTCAATATAGAGTGTTTTATTTCCAGGCACAGCTTGGATTGAATACTCTTCTAGGTCAGTATCAATGTCAGAATCAGTAACAGTCTTAGTCTGGTGACTACGCAAGGGAAAAATAAAGTACCGACACACAAAAAGGCAAGAGAGAGCAAAGACATCTTAGGAAGTGAACAACTTATTTTGTGGCCAGAAATGGCCACAAGGAAAGAGACATTTTTGAAAATTAGGGAAATTATATGCCACGTACCTTCTCAAATACAGGCTTCGGATCTCATATCTAAAGGAAGGTATAATAAAAGGGGTTTAGTTTATTGACTTGTTTGTGGTCTGTGATAATGCATCATATAACAAACATCCTCGACTATACTACAGTGCATATTGGGGAGAATTAAATAATGCATTTCTAGAAATGGAAATGTCTGTGATATATGGAAGATGAGAGAATTATCATTGAACAATGTGTTCCAAATATTAATAAAGTGCAATACTTTTTAATCCTCTTTTGAGACACTTGCTTCAAAAAGTAACAGAGATCTGCTGCTGAACTAACACACTCTTTCATTTGCTGCTTTAAAATATGTTGTACCATTCAATGTTACCCCTTTGGCTGTAGGCTGATCTTTATCACTCTGGTTTAAGTAGGTGTCCCTTTTTGTTTGCTCAGAGAGCAGGTTCCAGCATGGGGCATGCAGGCCATGGCAGGAGGCCTGTTCGTGGGAGGGCTGGGGTGACTTGAGTGCACAACAATGTGCACTCACAGCCCAGAAGGCCAATCACATCCTGGGTTGCATCAAAAGTCTGGCCAGCAGATCAAGAGAGGTGATTCCTCCTCTCTACTCTGTTCCGGTGAGACCCCACCTGGAGCCCTGCATCCAGCTCTGGAGCCCTCAACACAAGAAGAACATGGACCTCCTGGAGCAGGTCCAAAGGAGGGCCACAAGGATGACCAGGGGGCTGGAGCACCTCTCCTATGGAGACAGAGCTGGGCCTGTTCAGACTGGAGAAGAGAAGGCTCCAGGGAGACCTAACAGCAGCCTTCCAGTACCCGAAGAGACCTACAGGAAAGCCGGGGAGGGGCTGTTTGTCAGGGCATGGATTGATTGGATGAGGGACAGTGGTTTTAAACTAGAGCAGGGTAGGTTTAGATTAGACATCAGGAAGAAGTTCTTCATTCTGAGGATGGTGAGACACTAGAACAGGTTGCCCAGAGAAGTGGTGGAGGCCCCAATCCTGAAGACATGCCAGGCCAAGTTTGATGAAGCTCTGAGCAATCTGGTCTAGTTAAAGGTGTTCCTGCTAATTGCAGGGGGGCTGAACTAGATGACCTGTAAAGGTCCCTTCCAACCTAACGCAATTTGTGATTCTCTGAACTTTCACCCTATGGAGGGTACAGCAACTTACTTCTGGGCTTGCTGGTACTGCCAGCCTGACGTCTGATGTGAAGGTTTGCCCTTTCCCGGGTGCAGACAGTGCCATATTTAAACAGCCAGCAGTTTGCCTGGACCTTTTGCTCACTTTCATTGGTTCTGACCAGTTCAATGTGGTCACTTGCTCCTCCTCATGCTACAAATAGCAAAACAAATCCATCTTGGTGTTCCTTCAGCTCATCTTTTCCCTCCAAATCAAATGGACTTTTAAGTGCATTTGACAGGCAGGTATGGAAAATTCTAGGCTCTCTAAAGGAGAACCAGTGTCATCTGATTTGCCTGCACAGGACCCAGCAGAATAAGACCCTAAACCTAATTTGTATCCTCTAGGCATTACAGTAGGATAACTAATTTAATACAAATGACAGTGAGAGGAAAGGACATGCTATTCACCATATTGACTTTTTCCCATCTACAGATGCTTGGCAGGACTTCAGATCTGCATTTAGGGAGTGTGTAGGCTTTGCTGAATGGTCATTCTTTGTACAAATATGCCCCCAAGCAGCAATAAAAAGAAACAGATGCAGATTAACACTAGCAAATCGCATATCCACTGTGCTGTACATGTAACCTAATCAATGTGAATAGTCCTACTGGCCTTACATCTGTTACAGAAGCACACCCATTGTGAAGGCATTGTCCCCTCTCAGAGCATTCCAATGAATGTTTATCAATATGGTGACAGGCACTTTATATATATATATGAGGAGGTGGGGAGCATGAAGGCACAGGGAACAGGGAACAGCACCCCCAGAGAAACTGGGGGACACCAGAGAAGGGCAAAGTGGACTAGAGTCACATCCACTTCACCTAACAAACTCTCGGGATTTGAGCCAACTTGTGAAAACCCACTATCTCAGTTCCCTCTGCTCCCCATCAGGAGATAGAGGGCAGTGGGTTGATTAATCGATCCCAAGAGTTAAGGGGCCTCCTATGAATCAAAGCAGAAGGGGAGCCGGGATGACCTGCTTACACTGATCTCCCAATTTTTAGATTACTAGCACTGGGTGAAATAAATCTGACTTTGGTGGCTGTCTGAGTTATACTACCTACCACAGCGTCAAAATTGAAGTGAGAGATGAGTAAGCACATCCCCTGCTGTCTGGGGCAGTCAGAGCTCAGTAGAAAGGGTACTTGTGACCTGTAGGCGAGCAGACCACCTACAGTCTGTGCTTAAATTTGGTGTCATGTCTCGTTCCCTCCACTGATCACACAGACACAGAGCAACTAGGACAAGGTCAAAGCAGTTACTGTTCTCTTGATCTTCAACAATACCATAGGTGTGACAACAAAATAATTAACTAGGTGAGATGATCCCAGAATCTCCAACAGTTGTCATAATAACTATGGATTACTATGACACTACGCATTTTTGAGAAGAGATTCAAAATTGCAGAGGTGCCCAGCCAAAGGGATTGACAAAATTGAGTCTATAAATATATTTTAGCCCCAAACAATTCAAATTTGATTACCAAATTCTCTAAACAAAGCTTTTCATTAAAAAAAGGGGAAAAACAAGAAAAAAACCTGTGGTAGGTGGTATGTTGGTTTGTCTGTGTACCTGTGGCTTTTTGTAGGAGCTCCCAGAACCTTACTGCTTCTTCCTGTTTTCGAGCTGCCCTCTGGTGTCTTGTGACTAGGTGTTTTTTACTTGTATGAATTCACACCACAATTCGTCTGCATCCTCTTGGCATGTGCAGAGACTGAGAGTCAATGACTTTCTACACTACCTCCACTGCTCCTCTCAAAGGATCTATTATGTGGCTCACTGGAAGAGCACAAACCTGGTTCTGTTTGAGTCAGCATGACTCTTACAGTATAAACACTGAAAAAAACCACCTTCTCATTTTGCATTAGTCAGGAAAGGTCAAGGCAAAATTGGAGCCAGGATAAAATTGGTCAGTGTTTGGAATCAGTCCCACTTGAGCTTGATTTCCTGTTTCTGAAAAAAACCAAACCCAAAACCACACTGCCTCCCATTATCTGAATATGAAGTTCAGTGAACGTTGCTATACATGCCACACAAACACATTTTACATATAGTAATTCCTTGAATTCTGTAAGAAACTATCTGCATGAGTAAGGAGGCTCTACAGCTACCAAGAACCAGAAGAAATGTGAAGGCTGGAGTTTGTATTCTTTCCATCTCTATTTATATTATTATAGGGTTGGTTTATTCAGAGTATTACCTCTAAAATTAGTAGCAATCCCTTCTAGAAATACCACCAGGCCAACAGAAGAACCCAAACTGGCAGCTTCCCACTTAGTATCCAGACCCACAGATGTGGATTCAAGAGTAATCGAGAGAGCCTGAATTCCAAACTAGGAAAAGGCAGACAAAGCTGGCTTGATGGTTTTTTATTTTGCTAATTGGGCTAGAAAAATGAAAGCACGGTGTACCTTCTTCATCTGAACTAAAATAATTAAAATACCAGTCCATAGAGAGAATAACTAGATGTATTATTGATTAAATAGCAGAAGAAAATGACAGTTTGCTGTGTGTTTTTAATGGGATATCTGTCAAAGTTAGAAATTCAATTTCCCCATTCCTTTCAGCTCTATCTCCTATCTGGCAGCAAATCCTCATGAAAGAGCCAAAACCCAACATGATACAAATAATGAAATAACCTCAGAGCTCTATGGATTTGAGGGTCCAGGAGGCTCAAGAAACCACTTCACTTTTTTATTGCAGCATTGTAGATCCCCCATATATTCCCAGCAGTGTCCAAGAGAAGATACCTTTTTCATTGCCACTGACTGGCGATGATTTTTCTGCTCTGTGTCATTCTGACCTCAGTACTTTCTGTTAGTTGACTGCATGCCCATCTTGACTACTGAAAGTATAGGCCTTTTCCTGAAAGATTAGTGACAGGAGGATTTAGGGTTTGTGGTTTTTATTCTGGCAGTTTGGGGTTTTGTGCTTCTAACAATTCACTGTCCTCTCCTTTCTGCTGAGCTGTTTCTGGAGTCAAAAAATAATCTCTGCCTGCCCTACATGGATATGACCTTCTCAATTTTCTTCTGAATATAAATTCTTCAGTACACATTAATATGGAGATTTCTGCAACAGTAACCTGCTTTTCTCTGTCTCAAGTGAAGAATCATCATGGCTCACATCTTTACAGTGATGGCGAAGGTGTAAAATCTTTTCAGTTATACAATGCAGTATAGGTTCCATGAGTCAATCATGGACCTCTTTATCAATACTTCTTAAGAAGCTCTGTGTTCTTCTTCATGGGGACACAGATGATGCAAGCAGAAAGAAGACTTAAAACTAAACTGTTTCATTCCAGAAAATACATCCATCATTCCCTGATTCACAGCCGTGTAACCTTTCTTCTTCAACTTCCTCAACTCGCCACAGACATCCTTTGATTTTGTATCTCCAGATACCCAAATGATGAGTCCAGTTCTATTTCCCCCAACAACCAGTCAACTCAACTGGTGTCTTCATCCAGCCCATACCATGCCCTTTCTACTCCTTATTGCCAGCCACCTAAAGCTGATGATCTTGTTTTCTCACCAGCTTTTACCCTCACACAGCTCAGTCACTGCACAAAGCCTTCAGTACACAGCAGGGCAGACACAATTTGTGCAGTAACACATTCCTGCACATGAGTATGTCAATGTCACTACTTGTGAATGAGCTGTTACTCTATAGTAACTTGGAAGATATAATATGGTGGAGAAAGAACTAAAAAGTCCAGAAACTAAGGTCTCTGTCCTGGAACAGGGAATTTGCCTGTCCAAACTAATCCCATCCAGGTCTTTCCTTCCAGACTGAGCTGTTCTGCCCTGTTGTGACAGGGCATGGCCCCCTCACAGCCTGGCATGGTCCCAATAATCATAGAATTATAGGCTCATAGGATCATAGAATAGCTTGGGTCAGAAGGGACCTCCAAAGATCATCTAGTCCAGACTCCTCTGCAATGAACAGGGACACCTTCAACCAGATCAGATTGCTCAGAGCCCCATCCAACCTGACCAGGATGGGGCACCTACAGCCTACCTGGACATCCTGTTCTAGTGTTTCACCACCCTTATTGCATAAAAATCTTCTTTATATCTAGTCTGAATATACCCTCTTTTAGTTTAAAACCATTATGCCTTGTCCTATAAGAGCAGACCCCATTAAAAACTCTGTTTCCATCAACAAGAGGGGAATGACAGGCAGTGTGACAATGTCTGTGAGGGACAGAGAGGGAAACACGTCTGAAAAGTCTCTCTGCCATTTTGTTCAACCTTAATCTCCAGTGTACTGAGCCATAGATTAAATGAAAGAAGCAGCTCAGGGACTTTCTGGTAGAACTTTGCCTCAGCTCCTGAAGTAGCAGAGTGAGACCAGTAAAAGTCTTACAACTAGTTTATTCGCTCTGGGGATTGTATATTCAGTAATAAAAGTTATGTTGCTCTTATGCTGAAGCAATAGCAATGTGAATGACACCAACTAGACAGCCAACAGTGATGAGCCACTCCTCCTCACTACCAGTAATACTTCCCAGCTCAGTGTGGAGACCTCACGGAAAGCAGAGATGGTCTATGTATTGACTGAGTAAGAGCTTCTTTACAGTGAAGGTGGCAGAGCATTGGAACTGGCTGCACAGAGAGGTTGTGGAGTCTCCATATCTGGAGGTATTCAAAACTCACCTGGATGCTGCTCTGTACATCAGGTGATCCTGCTTTGGCAAGGGATGTTGGACTACATGATCTCCAGAGGTCCCTTCAAATCCCTATCGTTCTGTGATTCTGTGACTGCCCTGTGTTGTGCGAACAAAGAAGCAAAGGATGTTCATCGTGGCCTTTTACCACTGCCCTAGAATCAATTTGCCAGCTGTTAATTATAAGCCAGACAGCTTACACAAATAAAGTAAGGCATAGACAGATGTCTCTCATTGCCCATCTGCTGGAAGACCTGTTGGCAGATGTGACACAACACTTGAAAGTGACATGGCCAGGCTAAGCAGCAGGCAATGCACACCACACCACAGAAGTCTGGGAAGTTGCTCCAAAGTTTGCAAACAGCACTTCAGGACAGCACTGTTGCTTGAACATATATGTCTTTAGTTTAAAAATAATGGACTGAAATAAATAAATAGACTCCACAGTGAATGCAGCAGAAGGTGTAGAAATGTATGCATTTGCCTTTCAGGCAAGGGCATTTGCCTTCAGACAAACATATTCTGAAGTTTCAAACACAAGTGTTACTACTTCTAAGCCCAGGCATAACACGGCTGTTATTTACATCATCACAGTGAAATAGCAAGGAAACTCAGGAAGGACACAACCAAGGGCAGAAGGGGAGAGGGAAATGACATAAAATGATATAATGAATCAAAATCTGTGCAGAGGCTAGCAGCCAGAGCTTGAAATGAATCATAAAACAAAGATAAGGCTTTGAAGTGGTGAATGTGATATGAGAAAGTAGTGGATTGTTAAGACACAATAGTGTTATGCAGATAGAGTGAATGCCAAAGGACAGCTTGGCACCATGCATGGCATGAAATGCAGCAGGTATCTCTTTTCTTCTGCTTCTTCACAAATAAACTCTAGAAACTTATGTTAAGGCAAATAGCTCCAGGTCCAGGAGAATAATTTCCTGACTTCTGTACAACAGTTCATTACTCAACAGGTGAGAAATATTGGAAAAAAGCCAACCACAAAACCGTCTCAGCAGTAGAATGCTACTTACAAGGAGAGCTGTACCACTTTTAGAAATTAGGAATAAGTAGCAGAAAACCAATCTTTCTGCATATTTTGTAAGGGTTTTTTTAAAATGTATCTTAGAGCACTCTAGCAGAAACTCCTATACATACGCCAACATAATGAAAAGCTAATTCAACTAATTTCTTACAGTGCAAAACAGAAAACTTCCTAAAAATTTATTATCAGGAGCTTTAATTCTGTTCCTTGTTTTAATATAAATTAGCTGACCTATTTAAACAATCTACCCCAAATCTTTAAGGAGTTTAGTTCAAAAACTCACAATTGTCCTACTAATTTAATGTCTGACCGATGCAAACAGGCATAAAATCAGTGACACTTCACTTGCCCTTTTTATTGTCTTTTTCTAAAGCAATGCATATATACAGGCAGTTTTGTGCATAGCTGCCTAGCAACCATATTTAACAACTTCCTTCGTGGTGTTCATCTTAGCATATTATTATTACTTTGGAAGCACATATGTTTGACAACAGAAGATACCGTGTTGTAAAGTATTCCTGATACACACACACACACACACATATACACAAAAGCAATCTCATTGGCCAGGAGAAATTTTTTTTACAATGTAAATTCTTTCTCAGTACAGAGGATGAAACATGAGGAGAAGAACTGAGAAAGCAGAACTTGGATCAGGGCATCTAGATTTATTCCTCCACCACCTTTCCATATATAGCAGTAGAGTCTAGTGGACAAATAAGACTGTCAAGTAATGTGTTCTTTTAAAGGCTACTGTAAAGCATAAGACTGCATGCTTTAAAACACATATGAACGTACAGCATATTTAAAAGGTGGTTTAAGAGATTCTTTTACATTTTTGTTGCATAAATATATACACACAAATCTGCTTTCAAAGACCATTGAGAATTGCCATACAAAATCATTTTACAAGCTTAAGTAGCATAAACTAAAGCCAAGGTACTCTGCCTAAGTTTATTTTAAAGAGGGCAGGTAAACTGTGTCTTTGGCATTCAGTTAGGTTCAAGGATGACAATCCTCTTGTTTATGATGCGAAGTGCTACGCTGATTTGTCCAGCACAAATAAAAACTGCAAGTTCAGCAAAGTTCTTCTTCAGCAAAGAGGAAGGAACATGATAAATGAAGCAAACACCCCAGTCATACACAAGGGAGTCTGTGCTCAATCCCCTGCCATTTCTCTTGTGCACAGACAGTATTTGCAATTTCAGCTCTATTCAATAGTAAACTCCACCTATTTTGTATATCTATGACACAAGGCAGCTGAAAACTTGGCTTAACTAATGAGTCTGTTCTCCATCAAAATGGATTATTTCAAATGTAATGAGATAGGTCTCCAAGAGTACAGTCTGACATTTAGACCCCAATATTTAAGTCTGCAGATGTCTGCTAATCCTCTAAGCAATGGAGCATCATAATAGTCAAAGCAGGTGCTCATTTCTGTTGTTCACACATGTCCTAGGACATCCAAAACATTCACAAAGGCTGGCAGATGTAGCAGAGAGCCTGTACAAGATCCATGTCTTTCTGAAGGCTCAGTAGGTTGTGCTAGGGCACCTCCAATCTACCAGGTGCTTGTGTGTGCAGACAACTTCATCCAGTCTGTAGACAATAGAGCCAGTAAAGCTAAAGATCTGTTTTGGTTTTGCATGGTAATGTTTTGGTAGTAGGGGCAGGGCTTCAGGGATGGCTTCTGCAAGAAGCCGCTAGAAACTTCCCCTAGGTCTAACAGAACCAATAGCAGCCCTCTCCAAGATGGATCTACCACTGGTCAAGGTCAAGCCAATTGGCAATAGTAGAAGCGCCTCTGTGATAACACATATAAGATGGAAAAAACAATCTAGTGGCAGTTTTTTGCCACTAGAGAGGAATAAGATGTGAGAAACTTGGCAGACACCAAGGTCAGTGAAGAAGGAGGGGGACAAGGTGCTCCAGATGCCAGAGAAGAGATTCCCCTGCAGCCCGTGGTGAAAATTTCATTTGGAATTGGTCCTGAGTTGAATCCCATCCTTTAAAATTGGCAAGAAATAGGCACGAGAATCAAACTCTTCCATCAACAGCAACTCACTGTTGTTAATACTTGAGAAAATGGAGGCAATTAATAGATCATCCAGAAAATAATTTGTGTGTGAGGTATGAAGCTGGAACAAAAGCATCTCAGGGTTTTGGATTAGATATAAATCCAGGGCAGAGTTACATAGTTGAGGAGTAGAATATTTCCCCATACCCAGGCAAAGCACTTAGATTGTATTCTCTCCTCTGTTGGACAGAATTTGAACCTATATTTTTTTACTACTGGGATATTGTCCTAAGAATCAAGTCATCATATGTGTCATTCTTCCTCTTTCCTCCCAGACTCACTGCTATTTGTATGGGTGTTTACTGATCCTAAGAGTAAGAGAGGGATTACATTTAATAGTGTTTGGGGCACTCAGTTAGCAAATCAAAGACCTCTGCTCCAGTTCCTGTGCTGCATCAAGCAGAAAACAGCTTTGAACTTAACTCAGTAGACAGAGAGCAGAAACTTTGGGCTTGGGTTGATTTTTTTTTTTTTTTAATGGATATCAGATTTATAGATGACACAAATCAGTTTGATTGAAACTGCAGACAACACATTATGAATGTGACCTGTTCATCCTCACTTTGACCTGCTGGGTTTTTTTCAAATGCGTTTGGTTTAGCTCACTGACCATGAAAAAGCAGTTGAAGTAAAATTAGGAGAAAACTCAAATTCTCTACTGGCTGCTGACAGCTGTATGGTCAACAGGGAGTAGTATATGCTAGTGAGATATCCCATATAAAGGCTCAATTCACACATGGAGTGAAGTGTAAAACACATTTTTAGAAGTTCCTTTCAAGTCAGCAAGAAGGCAATCTCATTGATCTGGGATAAAAGATTTCTGGGAAAAATACTAAGAAAACAGTAGAAGCATTCACTTTTCAGGATAACCATGAGGTTTATTGATGATTGATCTGTCAGCTGAGTATCTTTTAAAGATGAGATCCTAACCAAATTAATGGGAATTTTTATCTGGTCAGTGTATCAATACAATACCTATAAAATATAGTGAGCTCTTTTCCTGTACACGTACAGTGCAGCAAAACCAAGGTAAGTCATTTGTAAAGCAAATTGTAAAGCAAAAATTAAAAGAGACCTGGTTTCTGTGTGCAAGACCAGTATCTTAATTTGAGACTTCCCACAGTAAATTACATGTTGCCCACAAACATGAGTTATTCTCACACCAGTGAAAGCCTTCCATGAGAAAACTGTCCTTACAATTTCTATGTTCAGTAGATGCCATTTGTCCTTTGGAAGGAGCTATTGAAAACCGTTGAGAAGGAGGAACTATTGGAAAACACTGCAAAAGGGAGGTTTTCCATGTCACCAAAAACTTTGTTCTTTTCTCCTTGTTCTCCTGGTTGAATAATGAATATTCAGCAATGTGTAGGCAAGGAGAGTAGAGATGCAGATTGACTGTTGGGTAGAAATCCCAAGAACCAATTTCAAATGGATATCCATTGGAGTTATAGTAATATTGACAGAGATGCACTCTAGTATATCTATAGTAAACATTCCCATGGTTTGCTTTGTCATATACTGAAAGGAAATTAAAAAAGCAAGTAATGTGCAGCTTGCAGACTCTTTGACAGCAGATAGGATTTTTGTATTTTTGGCATGATGGTGGGTGGATCTTTTGAAAAAGTATGACTAGTCATGCTTCCCAAAAATGAACAAGGAGTGTTTGCTAAAATACAGGGCTATATGTTAGAAAACTCCTGGGCTTTATCACAGAGTCCCATTAGGACTTAGGAGTAATTTTCCTGGGAACTATTGGGTTGTTCTTGGACTTTATTAGTTCCTGACAAACATTTACATATTGATGTATGATGCACTGAAAACATCAAGTGCCATCCCATAGCATTCTTGCAAATGAGATTGCTCATTACCCTGGCTGGTTGATGAAGGCTTGCAGCACAGTTTGTAAGGGCTTTTTTCCCAGTTTTACCCTACTACAGTACAAGTGATTTTTCTAATTGGAATCATCTTTCTTTAATTGATCTTAATTGTGATAGCAGTTGCTGTGATAATCTACAGACTTGTGAAAAGTTTAGGATACTGATTACACGTTTGGCTTTTCAGGAGAGTCCAGATGAAGTTGTTTTCACTGCAGAACAGGAAGAAAAATAAAGAAATCCAGCCTTTGAAATAAGAAAGAAGCATTCAGCATTTCAAGGTCAAGTGCATATGTGGGAAGCCAGTGAAAGTTCTGCTTTTCATGCCCGTTGGCCCCTTTTATGAAATTACTGCTTTGCATTTGTCCTTTCCTTTTGATGTCTTCCCCTCGATGTTTTGGCTGAAAGCAGGAAGGAGAGCAGTGGGTGAAAGCTCACACAGGGAAAAAAAAAGTTAAAACATTTTCCATGATCAGAGGGGGTTGGGGTTTACACAGAGGACAGAGAAATGTTTCATTTAAAGCGTGGTGAATCCAAAACCTGTTGTGCCTACCTCCAAGCATAACCAAAACAGAGCAGGCACGTTAAGTTCAGTTCCACTGAAAACACAGACCAAGCACAAAATGGAAAAGGGTAACACAGGATGGTGAGGGCTTCAAGTGATGCAGAGAGAAAATTCCACAGGAAAGTATTAGTGTGAACATAAGCCAGCTGTGTTATTTAATGATGGGGGGCAGGTCTTCTGTGTGCTCAAGTTTTTATATGTTTTCTTGTAACAGCCAAGCATTCCATTCAGGCAATATTCAGAGTTTTCAGAGCCATTCACAAGGCTGCAGATTTTCAGTGAAAAGCCATGAAAGCAATGCGATTCTCACTTTGCAATGAGTGTGGCTGTTCTTTGTTTCTTGTTTGCTTGCACTGTACATCTCTGTTGCAGTTTCATATTCCTTTAATTTTCATAGATTCTGAATAACCAGGGAACTTACTTAAGAAATATGGTTGGAACTGAGATACAACTCGTTTTGATACCTCAAATCCCCTTGACACTCCACAGGCCTGCAGAAACTCCTACAAGTCATCTTCTGAGTAAAAATACTGCCCAATGGCCCACAGATACTGTCCAGATTCCATCCTCCTCTCTCTTTAATTTACAACACTTAGCACGTACAAAGTCCAGAAACCAGACACATCCCCCAGCTAGGATCGCCTTCTCCAAAGAAGAACCTCTGGCTCTGATGGCATTGCATTCAGTTTCCCTACCACCTTCCCTCTGTTGCCTGATAAAGGTTCAGCTGTAGGCCAATAAACATGTGAGAACATTGAGAAATCTCACAGTTCAGGGAATCGGGCCTTTGGCTGTGGTGTATTACACATTTGCTTTGGTTGAGTTCTGTCTGCTCCCAACAGCCATGAGCCTGGTGGGCTACAGCTCACTTCATGATGCTTAAGCAGACAGAAAAGGTATGACCTGTCCTACTCTAAGCTAACCTCTGAACGTGGTTCTGTGTGTTTCCACACCAGGTTTATACTGTGGTGATCGCAGCCTAAGGAGTAAAGAAAAACCCCACCATGCAGCTGCAAACCTGCTTTCTGTTACAACCTCTTGTTTTCAGGTGCTTGTATCTGTGACAAACAGCTGCCCATGGGGTTCAGTTTTTCCAGACAAAGGAATTGATCAAAAGGCAAGCGGTTAGTTTCAAAACTAGGTGCAAAAGCATTGCAGAATTATTATCCGGGAGGTGAGAGGCGTTGTAAATACCCTTTTCTCACAATAAAAAAAATTACCTGGTCTCCCTTTGACTAATTCTATAGCTGAGCTGGCTGATGTTTGGTACTAGGTATGTTTTGCTCATATATACTTAATCAAACCCCTAAAGTGTACCTCAGGAAAGCTAAGGTGCACAAAAGAAATATTTATGGATTGTATACTGGCAACAGTAAGAACACAGAAATGAAGAGCTCTGATAAAGCAGCAGGCATGGTACTCCAATAAGGATGTTCCTGGTGTAGCTACCCAGTCCATGCTGGGACACAAAACAGTGACCATTAGTGAGCATTTGGCAGTGCATGACCACACCAAAGTCCAAGTCTGTGCATGTATTGGATTGGGACTGCAGCAAAACTGGTAGGAATTAATATATATTTATGAGGAGCTGCGGTACTTGTCAGAGCCCATGCAATGCTTTTCAGTTCTTTATATATAGAATCATAGAATGATTTGGGTTGAAAGGGACATTAAAGATCATCAAATTCCAAACCCCTGCCACAGGCAGGAACACCTCTCACTAGAGCAGGTTCCTCTAGGCGCCATCCAACTTGGCCTTGAACACTTCCAGGGAGGGGCAGACACCATGTCTCTGGGCAATCTGGTCCAGTGTCTCACCACCCTTATAGTGAAGAATTTCTTCCTAATATCCAATCTAAATCTACCCCCTTACAATTTAAAACCATTCCTGCTCGTCCGATCACTACATGCCCTTTAAAAAAGTCCCCCCCCAGCTTTCTTGTAGGCCCTTTCAGGTACTGGAAGGCTGCTATAAGGTCTCCCCTGAGACTTCTCCAGGCTGAACACCCCCATGTGCCGCTGCGTGTGCCATGATCTATATACGAGCCCCCAGACACAAGTGGACATGCTGTTAGCCTCTTACAGCTAGTTCAAATTAGAAGATCCTTCTGTGAACTGCAGAGATAAAGGGAGAGGCACCCCTTGGCTGTGGCACCCTGTGCCACAGAGATGGTAACCCCCAGCAAAATACCGGGCAGGCACTCCCAAGAGTGGAGACGTGCTCCAGCACTTCAGCAGTGTTTGCACTGGTTGTGTTAAGGTATACCCACAGTATACCCACAAGTACAGTACACAATGTTTCTCCATTTATTTTTAAACTAAACGTTAAAATACCTTTGGCAACACAGTGGTGGGATGAAAAAAAAAAAAGAAAAAAACCCAACAGAAAATAAATATAAGCCCCAAAGAGCTCTCAGTGCCTGGGAGGCCCATGGAAGGTGGCTCATTCAGCTCTCAACCTTGAGAGGAATAGTTCAACCAGCATTCAGAAACAATTTTGTGTGTGTCTATGTGTGTACATTATAACCTGACCCATGAAACCTGCATTTTTTCCCTTTAATATCACATAATCAACTTTCCATCCTAAAAGTTACAGGATGTTGTGCGTGAATGCCAGTGAAGAAGCTTAACTATTCATGCATGTAGGTTGGAGTGCATACATTCTGGAAACACTAAAGACTAGCTGAGGATCTAACAAGTTTAGGGAACTTTAACTGACCTAATTAGGTACAATACCAACCCCCTCTTTCCTGATCCTTTTTTCTTTCTTTCCCAAGGATTCATCACCTCAGGGGAAGTTCTCTGATGAATACGTTGTCCCAGCTTCAGAGATACAGAGATTGTGTTTCCAGCTGAAAGCCTGAGTTACTAGGGAGGCTGGAACTGAAACTTGTTTCAGCCTGTAAATCACAGGACTATGTACCATGGGCCAAGCTCTGTTTTGATTTTGTACAGACTAAAGAGATTCCTATCAGAGTATCCCATATAAACATCCCAAAAAGATCACGTTTCTAACCCCACAGCAAGGAGCAGATGTGCTTTTCCGTGATTCATTTATGGGTTAAAAAAGTCAATAGAAGTGTTACAAAATGTTCAGTTCAGTTCAAAAATAACTACTAGCTATACATTAAGCAACCATCCAAATACATGATAACTTCTGGGAATATCAACCAAAGAGTGTACAGGCTGGTTGGTAAATTGCCTCAGTGTCAAAAATAATGAGTGTGTTTGTTGAGCAAGGTCATTACAGTAGTTCAAAACTTGTGGTTGGCAGCAGCATGGTGGATGTTGCTGAGTCTGCAATTTCATGGCATTACAAATATCATCTGACTGGCCAAGTAGCACAGAGTCAGTTTTTGTAACTGAGCACTGCAGGATACGTACAAGTCTCTGATTTATTAGAAACTTCATCAACAGTTGAGTTAGGATTTCCCCACTACAGCCTTTTGAAGTGCAAATGTGAGCAAAATTGCACCACATTGCAAAACCAATATGCTTTATCCAAAGCTTTGCATATGATTTTGATTTAAAAATGCACAAGTCTGAACACATTCTTTGGAATGTTTGTTTGTTTCTTCCAGCTGGAGATACACTCAGATCCAAGCACATCAAAAGATAAAGTAGCTTTGCTAAAGTTTCTCCAGGGAAAAGGCATAGTAATTCCAACTATTGAGAGAAACTGGTAATTAACACGAGATGAGGTGTATTTGGCAGCAGTGAAGTACATTTCTGGCTCTCTATCACATCTGTATATCTCATCGTCATTGCTGAACTTTATTATTACAACAGTCTTCTGAAGAAGAATGGCCTTATTTTTTTCTAGCCCAGTGTGGTTTTCATAAGTATAGGAACTGATAAAAAGATCTCAAAAAGGAGTTTTGGGGGTGGTGAAGGAAATCTGCATCTTCTCATGGTTAACTCCATGTGCAGAAAATAATAGAATCTGCCCAATTACTTATTGTGAACTATTTACCCAACTGTAACTAAATAGCAGTAGAAATAAAAAGTGTTACATCTAGCCAAGAATCATCACAGGAGCATCTTTCTAACATCTCCACCCTTTTCTTCCATGATCCTCTGGTAATATCCAGAAGGGTTTTTTTCTAACAAGATGTAGAATCAAACTGTTTTCTCTATAATCTAGCTATAACTGCCTGTAAAATGATTTTAAATGACAAGGTATGCTTTAAGTAAATTTCATTTCTATTATAATCTTTTGAGGTTTCTGTAGAATCCTATTAGCTTCCACTTTATTTTGTTTTCCACAGAAGCCTACCCAGCCCTAAATACCAAACACTCCAACTTCCATAAAATGTGTGTTCCTGGCATTAACAACAGCAACATCACTGTCTTGCCCAAGCAGCAGTCAAGTGACGGATACCCTATCCTTTCAGTTCCTCAATCCACTGGCTGCCTGTTCCTGATTTCTTACTTATCTAAACTTATTTTATGAGGTTCTCGAATGGACAGGTACCCAATAGGTTTTGTGCAAGTGAAAATCAAAGTGCAGCATGCCTCATGCCTTGCCACGTGCTCTTAAACGTGGGCTTTTGAAGGCTTGAGGGGTGGCAGGGAAGGATTGAAGGACAGGCAAGAGGCAGGAAGGGGGCTCTGTGTGTGGATGATAGAGCTGGTAGGGATGTCGGTCCTGCTCATGGGAGGCATACTCACAGCAGCAATGTGCCGTTGTCTATTCAGCTTGGATAATTTAGCTTACTAAGTAAAGCTGCCAGACAAGATTTGTTGAGGGTTTTTTTTTTTCCTGCCAACATGCAGAGGATAGCTCTGTCCTCACTGAACCGCAAATAGTACCACCCAAGGATGATGCTGAGGAAATATGATGTATAGGAAGAAAAAACAGAATGCTTAAAGGATTTTAATTTGGGGCCAAGACTAGTTTCAGGAGTATGAATTACCACTTAGTTAAGAAGGGAGCAGGAAACAAAAAGAGAGCACTGGTTGAAACAAAAATGTCATTCTAACATTGCTATTAGCTTATGGGTTTGAGGTGGGTTTGGGTTTTGTTGTTTTGAGTTTGGTTTTTTTCCCCTTTTTAAAAGCTAAACATGAAAGTTCTTCTTCAAACAGCCAGCCATCTGGCCCTTACTGGATTTTAATGCAGCTCCTGAAATCTGATCTGAATTCATATAGGCAATAGCGTCCTTTGAAGTTAGCAAGCACATAAACACAAAAGCTTTATCAGTAGGGCCATTCATACAGCAGTAAGCGATTGTGGGGTAAATTCATCCAGCCACAGCCTGTCCCGGCACAAAACCCATCCCCAACAAAGCATCTAATTTTAAGGATGGGATCCCACTCTCTGAACACACACAGTCTCCAGTTACTCACGTGATGTGTCAGGCACTAAATAGGAACAGGAGTGGGATTGACACTGTGACCTCTAGGACAAGCTGCGGGGTTGTTGCACAGGCGTCTGCGGCCTGAGTCACTCACTGATTATATAGCAACAACAGTGTGCTGAAGCTTTAAAAAGATCTAAAAACAGGGTTCTTGTTGTGTTGTTCAATAG
The DNA here is from genome assembly GCA_013400835.1 of Zapornia atra. Lineage (NCBI taxonomy): Eukaryota > Metazoa > Chordata > Aves > Gruiformes > Rallidae > Zapornia > Zapornia atra. The sequence goes on along the minus strand of VZTU01002292.1, from coordinate 337,234 downwards.
CCATGCAATGCCAAAGAGCCTGGCAGGATCTGCTTCTCAGGATGGCGCAGGTCAGACTGATACGTAGTCTGTAATTTTAGCCCTCTGCTCAGCACAATGTAGCAAAAGCCTCTTCTGGCTGGCTCTGCTGAGGCACCCCCTACCCACAACCTCCTTCCTACAGCCCGAAATAGCAACAACTTTTATCAATGTTAACAGGGTTCAGAATGTCTGCATAATAATACAGAGCAATACAGAAAAATATATAATGTCAGGAAGTGTCCAATTAATCTCTGAGGCCTACTACACCATCAGGAAAAGCTGCAGGTTTGCCCTAAGTCATCAGGATGTTGTTTAGGCAGTGGGACGACCCTTAGCTCCTCTTTCCTCTTCTCCCAGCTCCCAGTTAGCCTGTCAGGATGGTCGCCTGCCTGAAACATTCTCAGACAAAGCAATTAGATCAACATCCTTATTTTCATCCCCATCTCCGTCTTCTCCAGCTATACCTCCACTTCTGGAGATGTCACTGTGTGAAGAATAAAGTTACTGCTTCATTACACATCAAAGCCAATTACACACCTGCTGTCTGAGAACAATATTTCCTATCATAGCCAGGCATGGCACAATTTATATGAAATTGTGGCAGCTCCAGGATCACATCATGTTGGGTTTTCATACAGCTTTGTTTGTCTTTCTGTATAATTGCAATTCTCCAGCAATTGCAATGCACATTTCTAACATGGCAAGTGTTCTTATCTTTAGGTTTCTCCCAAAAAATTGTCAGCAGATGATAACTCATGATTCATTAGCGCTGTTCTGCAGTTTCACTGTTCCCATCTCGAATCACAGTCTGATTCAGCAATCTCCTTCTATCAGACACTTTATTATTTCAGTAGTATTTTCCAGTGGTTTGATGGGAAATAATAGGAACTAGTGGTTACTCATCTAAAGCTGTATTTCCTTCCAAATTACCCAAACTCAATCTCATGTCAGACATGAACTTTCCCTGAAAACTCCGTCTAGCTACCTAAACTTGGATCTGCATGGAAATACCTCCTCTTAATAGTATCTCAGGAAACTGGGAACAATTTAGGACAACTCAAATATCCATTTTATCTCTAGCTAACAAACAAATTGGTTTGCAGGTTTTCAATAGAATAGGGGTTTTTTGCCAACAAAAAGGCCCCTTTGCTTTATTTGGACTATATTTCTGTTATAGAAAGCTTATAAATAGTTTCCAGGCTCTCGCTGTAATTTTGAAACCAATATAAAATATATCTAGCCCTACACATGGTTTTTTGCTATTATTAAATTATTTTCATGTGACACGTTAACATATTTTTCCATCACACATTGGGAATTACAAGACACAGAAAAATAAAAGTCTTGTCTCAGATTACCATGCAAGTGATCAAAAGATCTGGGAATACAGTGACCAGGGTAGGTTTTTTTCAGGAAGAACTTTGTTTCAGTAACATCTGATATAATTGTTTGAGACTTGAAGGAGAATTTATAAACCTGACATGGTCAAAATACAACTCGGGATTTCCCCCAAGGCACTTCAATACATTTACCTGCTGAAATCAAGTGTCTCTCAAGTTTGCATTTAGTTCAGAGTTGAAAAAAACCTAATATCTATATCCATGGAAGAGGTTTACCAGAGCCTTTTGGCAAAGACAAAAGAGGCTTGTAGATATTTTTAGACAAAGTAGACCTCTTACCAAAACAACTAAACAAAAAGTGACATTTTCACATCTGTGGATTTAGGCCCCAAGTGAAAATTGCCTTTTTTTTTTTTTTCTGTTGAGCATTCAGTGGTTTTTGTTTCTTTGGCAATAACTCCTTCAGAGCAAAGCACCAATATTCTCCTTTGAGTTGTTCAAGGACAAGCTCTTCTTTTTATTATCACTCCTTGTTGTCTCCATTCTGTAGTCTTGAACACATACACCTTCAGTTTCTCAAAACCCACCCACTGAAGAACTATGCTCCACACTGATTAGATACCTTTGCACAATGGCACTTTCAGGTCATTGATTTGGGCAACTGGATTAGTATTACATGTTCCCATGTTCTGCTCCAAAACCTGTTGTGTCCCTTCCTGTCTGCTGGGGCACATATGAAGCATCACAGTGATCCACTTGTACTCTGTGGTATGTTAATTTTTCTTTTAGGTACCTTATTTTTGCTACAGAGAATGTATATTTTTCTTTGTCTACGTTTAATCCAGCCAATCTGGTTCTTTCTGGAGTTTCTCAGAGCCTCTGGTCAAGCTCTCCCACTGTTTATTCATTGATCAAAATCTCTATTTTGACCATCAAAACTAGTCACATTTTCTACTGAAACAACTCAGCTGCCTAAGCCAACCCAAATAGGAGCTTGAGGAACCTGTGCCTCCCCAAAGGGGTGCAGGATGTGAAAATACTGTTCTTTTCTCCTCATGGCACCTGATGGTACCTTTCTGGTGTATCCATCTTATTAACGTATTTAGCAGTAGCCATTTTGAAGGCACCTTTTTCTTTTGTTGGTGGAGGCAAAATGTCCTTTTTCTTATGTATTTGTTTAAGTATTTGACCCTATAAATAAGCAGCTGTTTACGCGTTTCCTTCCACCAGTTGCCTCTTAATTTAAGATACACCTGGAAGTTTCAGACACTGGAGAAATACATACCACATGGATAGATGTTTCTCCTTCTATTCTCTATTCCATCATGCATAGTTAACTGTATACAAACCACTGCCTTTAAGGACTGCAATTTATGGAGCCTAATGTCCTGCTCTTACCTCCTGAGTATTTTTCAGTAACTGATACTCTTATAATATTGGAGTCTCCCTTCACCACTTTGCAAATTTGCTTCATTGCAAAAGCCAGCCCTCACACATACTCCTCACAAGATCTTGACCTTGCCATTGATCATCATTAACTAAAGTCTGCTCTGTTTGGAAGGAGTAATGTCAAGTATAACAGATATCTTCTTCTGCCAAGGACTGGTTTGAGAGAGAAAGAGGTGAAGTCCAGAATGAGGGACCCACAGATGTGTCTGAGCTGTTGGCTGCAGCCAAGTATCCTGCATTACCAGCACTGTGGTTTCACTCTGGAAGGCAACCTGGATGTGTGTACGGAGCCAGTGTACCTGTGTGGCAATGCCAGGAAGGAGACAGGAGCTCTTGGTTTACGGCTGCAAGAGCACTGAGCTGCCAGGCACATGTCTCTCCTTCTCCCTAAGGATCCATCTTCCCCCAGCAATGTGACTCCACAGCACTCACATGAGGTCCTGAGCTTGCGGGTCACAAATGGTCTTGAGGTGCACAAAGTAAAGCAGGACGGAAAGCTGTCTACCAGCACCGCAACACATAGATTGGTTACAGAAGCCTTTCATCCACTTTTTCCACAAAAAAAAAAGGGGAGATGAGATACTCCTGCTCAAGATGTGTGTCCTGGCTCTTTTTTTTATGTTCACTAACATTATAGGGAGCCAGAGCCCAAGCTGTGGATTTGAACCAAGTAAGCCAGAGACTTATATGTGGAGATGCAAGGTAGTTTATGGTATTCCTGCATTTTGACAGAAGGCTCAGCTGTTACACAAATGCAGCCAATTGCCCCCCCCCGGGCCATGGAATACCTCCTGACCTGTGTTTGGAGAGAGTTCAGCATGAGCAGGGTCCCTGTGCGAGTCACAGCTTTGGGACAGTTCCATAATAAACACAGAAACAGATAGTGATCATGATACGTTAAGGCAATTTCCTCACTGCTGCAATAAACAGTGGTGGTAAAAATCAATTGTTACAAGATTTGAAACAGGAGAGTTGCCCATGGAGCTGACTGAGCCATCATCTTGCAAGGGGTGGGGAGGAAGGAGCGGTCACCGCTACTTTTTCCAAGACGTCAGATTCATCATGCCTCCCTGGTCATTTACAAAAGCTTTATGTAAACAGGTTTGCTGATAACCTCCACTGAATATTACTTTTTCCTTTTCTGCATTAGTTGTAGGAGGTATGTGCTCCTCTGAGCAATTCATGTTACCAAGAAATAAAAGCTGTTTATCGGATATGTAAAACTTTCCGAAGAAATGCTCATCAAGTCCAGCCGCAGTCCTGGCCACTGGTGTATGACAAATTTTTCTGCCTTGAAAGCTTTTTATATTTCTGTGAATTGCAAAAGGCAGGCCATGAATAATGTTGGACAGTGAAGCCAGGTACATAGTTTTCTTCACAGAGATAATTCAGAGTGGGTCTTATAATTGCAAGGGTATTTTTGCTGCTTACCGTGCTTCAGTCTCTAGGCAAGGGCATGGCAAAGCTCTGTGCTCCAGTAGCTCCCCAGAGAACACCATGAAAACCAAAACCAAACACTTGCTGGACACAGCCCTTAATGTTGGCATAACAAACCAAAACAAAAGCAGACAACTGCCACTATGTCATCTGCTTTTTCTTTCCCTCTGATGAGTGTTTATGGGGTGTGTGCATACATTCACTCTTTTTTTTGTGAGAGCATTTAGAGGACCCTGTGAGCAGGGGACACAGCCAGATGCTTTTGCTTGTGTGGGTAGCCGGGTTTTCCATGCCGGGGCAGTTCCCCAGAGCAGAAGGGCAGGACTAGACAGTGAGCCCCCAACTGGGGCACTCCCTGGGGCTGAAACCTCTTGCACAGACCACCCGGGCCACACAGGAGGGTTTGAGGGTAGCAGTGTAACACAGAAGAACATAGCACTTGTTTCTCCCCTATCAGAGATCAACATGAGACCCATGCCAAAACAGCTGGTTGTCTAGTTGGATCATGGTCCTTTTGTAAGCAATCTTTTCTCTAGAAAACTTGCAGAGTCCTGTCATCATCTTTTCCTGAATAACTGATTGGATGATGTTTGGCACTATCTCTTTCATCAGGATTCAGAGGTGAGGGCTAAGGAAGTTGTACAGTAAACCAATGCAAATCTTTTAGCTGGTAGAGAAGACTGTGAGGAAGATTTGGAAAGAGCAAGCACAGCCTTCCAAACTGGACAGTCAGAGCACAAACACATTCACTGGGATTAGCATGAAACTACCTCAGAATCTTGTGTAAAGGCTTATTATAGCTGCTAGAAATATAACAGCATAAGACTTCTGTATATTTAGGACTGATTGTTAGATATCTTGGAAATGACCTACACTAGTGCATTAAAATTGAGAGTCAAGTTTGCAGGCTCATGAAGTCTTTTACAGATTTTAAATGGCATTCTGAAAAATCAGTGCTGATGATTGCTGTGATCCTTGTGACTGAAACAAAACCAAGAAATTTCAAAGATTTTTGAAAGTCTCTAATGCTGCTAGTATGCCTTGTAACTTCAGTTTTGAGATAATATTGATCTTTCAGTCTGCACTTAGCAGCACTAGAAATGGAACTCATATGTGATGGAAAGGCTTTGCTGTTGTCTTCCCCTCTGACTAAAAATCTAGTCAACACATATTTTAGGAAAATCCTGAATAATGGCAGACAGTCTTCTGTGTTTGATACCTATTGCCAGTATTAATCAAGGCAGTGTATTGTTCTAGATAAGCAGCACAAATGGCATGAGAAGCATACCTGGCAATGAAGATGTAGCTGTAAAAAGCCATGTCTGATTGCAAAAGCAGAGTAACGCCAAGCACTCTGTGTTCCTGTAAAAGAGTAACACCTCCCAGATTTTGGCCAGCTTCAGATTCCGGTACTCGGGTATAACACATTCATTTTGATCCTCTGACTGCACATTTCCCCCAGTGGCTGTGTTAACCCATGATAGCGCCTTTTTTGCCTGCTTATAAGGATGTGTTTTCTCCGTTGTGAATTTATCAGTAAGACTTGCTCATTTTCATTACTGCTTAAGGTCAACAGCTTTCCATTTTCATATCCTTTCAACACAGCCGTACTTTTTTCCAAATGAAGCCCAGCTATGACCCAACTTATAGCCCTAGGTATTTTTTGTGGTATTATGGGTGTTCTCACGCAGGCTCGTAAATTTATATGGTACGTGCTTCCTAACATTAGCATGCAACTGTGTTGTTAGAATAACACCATTTCTGCATCTATTTTTGCTCTCATGTTTACATTGGAGAAGATTCAAATTTCCCCTCCAAGGTGATTTTGAGTGTCCGTTTCCAATCCTTCACTAAATATACAGAACTGTGAACGGTATATTTCCAGTTGTGTAGTCTATTGTTGGGTTTATTTTAAAGTAGTTGCATCATTACAAGAAAACTTCTGTCTGTGATTTCAGTCCAACAACGGCTGAGATGTGTCTGGGTTCTGGATGCCTTGTGTTTGAGTGTGTTTAACAGGTCATGAGTCTTTTTGATGTCTGGTAAATTGGACATGTTCAATAAGCACATATAGGTGCTTACATGAGCTACCCTAAGGCATTTAGGTAGGTCCACATCTTTTGCTCAGCCTGGTGCCCAGTTTGTTGCATTCACTGATGTTTCTTACTCTCTGTCCCAAACTGTATTACAACAGTCCACCTACTCCACCTTACATAAAGCTATTTAGCAAACGTGGTTCTAGAAGAGAGACATGGTTTGGGTTTGTTGTGGGTTTTTTACAATTGTTTTCATGATTGATTTTTTATTTAATAATGACGGAGGCCAGAGAGCACTGACCTCTTCTAAACAACCACATTGAACATCATGTAGCCCACAGAACCAACATATAAACCAACATATTCCATCAAATGGCTATATATGGTTTAATCTTAGTTAAACTGTATCTTTTCCCATTCCTCTACTCCCCCTGTCCCCCCGTCCTCCCCCCACCCCTAAAAAAAAAGAAATAAAATAATAATGAAGTATTATCACGCTGCATTATTTGTATTAGCTGAAAAAAACATAATATGTTGGATGCCTTCAGAGACCTGGTCTGAAAGAAGCCTAAGAGATTAATTGATGCATTATTTTAAGCATATAGAAAGTTTAATTATTGTCTTGCCAAGTGTTTATACTAACTAAACACTAAACTGTAATTTGCCTGTTTTGTTATTATCTTGAATTTGCCAGATTAGAATTTGATTTTGTCAGACACTCTAAATCTGATGTTCTCTAACCTAAGAACCTATGTTTAGATGAAAAGATGCAGAGTAGGGATTATTACAGCTTCCCTTCACATTCTTCATATCCAGTTCATCACAAGATGGCAAAAAGATGAGACTTGTTTTTATTTCAACCAGCAAACTAATTGCCAGATATTTATGATCTATATGGACACAAATCTTTATGAAATATAGTCTGAGCTTTGTAGATTCTATACTCATGGTTGATTTACAGTGCATAGTTAATGCCTAATTATTTCATTGTGCCTTTTGCCAGGGTATGAATAATTCATAATCCTTCTTTCCCAAAACCAAGAACAGGTTGATTCATGATCTTGATCCACAGCCAGAATTATGAAAAGCACATGACTATTGGAGCAGTCTGGGATTTGGAAAGAAGGGAGGAAGACCAGGCTTCATGTTCTATCTGTATTATTCATATTAGTATCCAGAGTTTATATGGTAAGAACTATGCTGAGTAAGAGGTGGAAAGAATGTGTCACTTGCTACTTGAAAAATACTGCAGAAACATGACCATTTAGGCATTCCATCAGCCTCATGACCTGGCTATGGTCTATCTTAATGGTACTGTTGCTCAGGCATTGACTGTGAAATAATTTTAGTTGGTAAAAACAGAAAGGTGACCATGATCCAAGGGACAATGTCTAGAAGATAAATATTGCTCACATTGCACCCTCTACTGTCTAACTCCTATAACAATTCTGGGCAAAGTATTCTGACTCTGGTCAGTGTTACGTTGGACAGAGAAGTAACCCAAGGAAAATATGCCAAAGGAAGGGAAAAGACCACATCGGTAACAAGCAAATCTGCAGAAAAGATCAGGAATGAGTGACCACATTTTCATCAGATGGCTGACTGCTGAATTGTTAAACCCAAACCTTTAATCCTGACTGCATTACACCCAAGTTCAATGGGAGATCCTCTTCAATTAAGTCATCAGGGCACTGCCTATAAACTGTAGGCCACAGGATTAGTAAGCCATCTGCCTTCCTAGACCATTAGGTGTATTTGATGTTCAGATACCAGAAGTTCATCAAAGTGTCCAACCAGCTCTTTGGAGTACAAGGTCCTTAGCGGTCCTTAATTAAACAAGACATTTCACTGAGTATCACAGGAAAAAAACATCAAGCTGCCAGATTAGGAAGATGGGTATAACCACTGGAATGGGATGGAGAGTGGCCAGCTTGTTACCTTATGTTATGTCCAAGACAGGAACACCCTGGTATAGGGTATATCATAGTTCCACACTGTCCTGTTAACCATCCTGTCAACATGTCAACCAGCCACTATCAGGCTTCTGTATGCTCCACCACTGTGTGTTACTGAATAAAGACCCCTTAAAAAGCTCAGTCTGCTTCTAAATTCCTGCCCAAAATGAGTTATTTAAGACCCAAGAGACAGAGGACTTCCCACATACACAGAGCTAGCTTACCTGGTAAATCCCAAAGAGGAATCGAGAGAGTGATACTGAAATACAGATCCTGATTTCAAGCATCCGAATTTATGCTACACAATGTAGAGGGAAACCCATTTCTAGAGAGTTGAGTCTGCTCAGCCTCGCAGAAATATGAGAGACAGATGGGACAGCCCTTCCTTGCTGGTATCTGTCATTCTTTACTGATTATTGAGGAAACCTAGATAATGAATTTAGACTAGATGCTTAACTTCCAGGTAGTTCACCTGGGCAAGAATTAGTCCTACGCATAAGGCCCTACCCTGCAAAGCTTACAGTCCAAAGGGAGATGGGAGCACAAGCATGCATAAGGACAGGAGGCACCAGAAAAAGAACAGAAGACCTGATCTGTGTAAAATTATGTTACTTACAGATGTAACTGTAACATAGATGTAGCTGTAGCGATAACAGTAATTACTCAGCATCATGAAAGAGGCATTTCAATCTTTAATTAAAAGACAAGAAAAAAAAAAGGCCAACATTACCAAAGGTTCTTCTGATCCCACTTTAGTTAGTATAAATACGGCACTATTCTATACATGCCAATAGAAAGAAGCAGATGTTTACTGCAATGAGAGACCGTGGCTTGCGATTTCAATCCTGGGGCAGATTGCAGAGGACTCAGCACTCCCAGCACTCCCGGGGCAGTGCTGAGGAGGTTATCAGAAGACAGTGGGTGGCAGCCTACATAATCTTGTTTGCAACTGTGCCCTCAGAGTCAGCTTTCCACAAGAAAGGGTTTAAACCAGAAGCTGATTCAGGCTTTCTTTTATTGCAGCCAGACATAGTAAATAAAACCAAAAGTTTGGCACTCTCAGGAACTGAGCCAATGGGCTGATCTGTCACAGTTATTTCAGAAGTGTCTCTCAGGAGAGCCGTTAGTTTTGCATCATGTTCTGCTGTTGCTCAGGGATACTGTGGTCATAGGGACCAGCGAAAGAGCAATTTCCTTCAGCTGCACTCTGAGGGAGGAGACATGAAATTCCATTAAACACCAGGTCTTCATTAAAGCTTGAAACACAAGTGTCCATCATACTGGAAGGAGGAGTTTATTCCACTTTCTTTTTTAAACCTGCAATATGATCTGCTTTCCTTTTAAGCACTTACTGGGATGGGGGATGGAAGTATAATAATAACAACTAATCAAGGATTCTTAGTTTATGATGGTTGTCATCTGAGATTTTTTAAAGCAAAGACTTGTCTCGAGAGAGACGTAGCAAGAGTGAGAGGCTTTAACAAGCGGTCTGCGCAAAGCACCAGACGGCGTGGAGCAGGAGATGACTCCACTGTGCTTGGACTGGACAGGCAACCTTTTTCCTCCTTGGCTTCTGTTATTTTAGGACAGTAATCTGCTACTCTAGACCTCTGTCCTTGGCAGATACTGAAGCACAGTGAACACGTGGGTATCCTTGCTAATAAGTGAAGCACACGGTAGGAATGAAAACTCAGAGCCTGGATTAGGTGGAGCTCACTGCAAAGATGTGCTTCACAGCATTTGGCATCAACCTCAGTCTTTCCTGATTGTTTGTGAGTGCTGAATGTGTTGAAGATAAGAGAGCTAAGAGTCAGCTAACAGTATCTGAAGTGCTTTTCTTTACCACTGGAAAAAAGTTAAACTTAGACTGAAAAACAGCAATGCAGAGTTCTTGTCTTGGTAAGACCTAAAGGCAGCTATGAATTACTGTTCTTTAGTATGGTTTATGCCAGTCAAAATGTAATGCAAATAGACATTTGACAGGAAAGCCATGGATTGCAAACGTCAGGTAAGTAAAATACAAGCATGCATGTAATCTGTTTGCCAGGGTACCATGACATCTGATGCAAACTGACATTAAAAAAACCCAGCAATCTGAAAGGGAGCACCATTTACATGTATGGGCAAGGGGTCTTCTAACGAGGCAGGTAGTTCACGCCTTCCCCAGGAAAGCATTCACATGGCCTGTATAGTATCTTTTACAAGTCTTTTCAGGATAGACATGAAATCAAATTTGCCATTCATCCTGACAGGAGCGGACTTGAGACAAGACATTGGCTGCTTGCATGTCTTGCAATGGCATCTCTAGTCTGAGCTTGTGCAGATTATATTGTCCAGGACCCCTACTAATACCCACTACAGGATAAGAGGGGATTTGTACACAGTCTGAATATGCAAGGAAATGGGTGTGTTCGGGGCTGCTCTCAGGAACACAGCTGTCCTGGGTGCCACAGGTAAATCGAGAGAAGGCCACAGCAAAATTCAGAGCTTAAACCCTGGCCATCTCAGTGCATGAAAAGGACACATATTTATGCTGGTTTGACCAAGGCTAGGACTATACACTCTGCCTTAGGAAGGGCTTTATATCAGGGAATCAAGCTGCTTTTTTTTGCGTAGTGAACATTGAACAAGTTAAATAAGTACTGTCATCACAAAGCATAAAAATAAATTATTCTCCTCAAACTGCATCGCTTAGTAAATCAGCACAGCAGAGCCCAGAAACACAAACCGAGTGTTGTTTCAGTAAAGCGAAGTGACAGGGCCAACACCAGATGCATTTCTTGGCACCGAGCGCTGCAAATTTTGTAAGCAGCAGGGACGAACCTGTTTCACCAAAGATTAAGTCTACACAAAAGCATCGCATTCAGCACTGGGAAAGAGGCTCATCTATTGTCCTGGCAAGCAGCACCAAAGATACAGTACCCTGGAGACAAAATATGAGCCTAGTTGGAAACACACTTGCCAACCTGAAAAGAAAGAGAGGCAGCACAATGGTAACTAGTGAAGAAACAGCTGGGCAGGGTGGCACCAGGCTGTGTCTTTCAAGCCATGTTATCAACACTTGTTCATATAGCCAGCATGTTATGAAGAAGCGCTTGTCGCTTTCCATTTGGTCACAGAGAGATGAATAGGGCCCAGTGTCAAAGGGGGCAGGTTAAGGGCTTTGATTTGTTTTCTTTTAATACACAACAATATTGGAAAGGGTATAGTTAAATGGTAAGGCTGGCCATGTGCAAATTTTTATCACAGTAGTGACTTATTGTTGACATTTGAGAAATGCCAAGAAGAATCAAGGAGATTTTGGAAAAATAGAGGCTGTCATCAGCACAACTTGTAAGAAACACACTTCTAATGCTTCACATGGATGCCAAATTCAATGTCAGGAAAGTGTGGCTGTTGGCCGGTTCCAACACACAACATCCATAATATAGGTAGTGGTCAATCCCATTCAGCTCAAAATTTTACCCTGTGGAAAAGCTGGTGCCTAGCATCAATGCCTTCACCCATTTTAATCTCCTTTTCAGTATTTATGGCAGAAGCTCGTTTCTGCAGCTGTATTGAGAAAAACAAATCAGCTACAAAATGTTCCATTGTATGAGTTACGTGCAAGTTTCAAGCTAATGGAAAAATGTGAATACTTCTGTGAAAAATTTGGACGTCTCTGCTCCAAGCTATCTGAGAAAAAATGCTCATAATCTTTCTTTCGTCTGTTTGGATCACCCTCAAAAAGAATCTAAGAAAGTACTCTTAATGGCAGTGGATGAAAAGCCATTGAAATGGCCAATGCATGTAAAAAACTCCACCTTAAATTTTTTGGTTCAAAAAGTACTCCTAAGGCACATACTATTTTAATGATCACAGCAAATTGTAACCTTTTAAATAAGCTTCCTCGGACTTTTTCCGAGGAGGAAATCAGGAGTTGTAAGTGATCCAAAGATAATAACTCATTACAGCAGACCTTGGCTGCTGGGGAAGTGAGTAGCTGGACTGTCAAGAGTTTGCTTTTCAGATGACCTATGCTGAAATGAAGCAATGTCCGCAGACCGATCGATACTGTGGGAACAGTATTTGCAGTCAAACAGCAAACATGTGAGGTGGAATTTCCGACCCGTTCTGATTTTGACTCATCGCTTCAGATGTGGTGTACTCAAGAGCCACACAAGCTTTCATCCCCTAGAACAGTACCTTCTACATCCTGCATCCCAGAGAAGATGCTTCATATATAGTCAGAGTAATGCAGGATTTGTGCCAGCAGCTTGTGAGCATGCCAGGAGATGGCCTATTCCTACAAAGAGCTGACGTGGATAGACTGAAGTGCAAGGGCCTTTTCTCCAAGCCACAGGTTAATAGAGACTGTGAAGGCAGAGAAAGCTCTTGCACGTAGAAGACTGGTCATTTTTTGTTAGGACTCATTAGTTTAAAGGTTTCCTTACTACTCTGAATCAAAATAGCTGATTTCAGGGCATGCTGCAAGGTTCAGTCTTTCTCCTGTACTCCCAAAAGTTTCAAAATGAACAAAAATTATTACAGAAATGAGGTAACTAGAGTTTAGTTTGCCTGTCTCGAAGCCTCTGGAGAATACTGCCTCAAGTTCTTTGTTTTCTTATTTCAGAATGTATCTGTTTCATCGTGACCCACAAAAACTATTGTAAGGTACATATCTCCTTTCTCACACCTTTGATGTGGAAATACGCATTACTGAAATGTTCCAAGGTTAGAAGTAAATTACTCTAGTTCACAAGGCTGAAGTGGCTTCATCCAGCTTCAACTAAGCTTAGAGAAACAAAGCAAGCTCATTTCCAAAAAAGCCCCCAGTCATCCTGAAGATGAATTTGTACATACATTTCAGATAATTCCCCCCACCCCCAATGCACTAAGACGACTGAGTTCTTTCCTTTGTTTAAGCTTTTAACTGTGATACAATGAGTATTGTTCCAGTGTCTACATACAGAATTTGGGTATTTTTGTCTGGTCTAAGAGGGAAATTCTTTTCAGTGCCTTTTCAGGGAAGTAGCAGCAACTAATTCTGTTAAACTGGCAGTCAGCTGATGTTTTCAATACGGCCATTTTCCTGTGATTTCAATTCAGCCCTCATATATATGTAGTTAATTGCCTTTAAAACTGCTTCCTTGTACAGTAGTAGGCCTGTGAGATCAATACTAAAAAAGAGAGAACAACATTTATTCTAACATACCATAAAATAAAAAAATAAAGAAAAATGAGAGACACTCTTAATGATGAGCTTACACTTCAAGAAGAGTGTAATAACATTTCTTCTGAATATAACAATCTCTAGTCAATAGTTTTGGAAAGAGGATACTACATATATACGTTTTTTTAAACATCAAAACTATCTGTGACAGGTAGACGGGGTACCCTATGACTCATGTATCACAGGAAACTGCATGTTTCCTAACTGACCAAGCAGACTACCAGATGTTTGAGGAGTATAAGAGCCACAGCCCTTTCTACTCCATTTTCTTCTGATTCGGGATCCAGCCTAGACCCTGACTTCTGAGTGCCAGCCCTTGGCCCATGCTTTCAGCTATGGACCATCCCTGGCTGGTATTGTGCTGGGTGCTGGGAGCTGTGCAAATCCAAGCGTGTGCAGGACTACTGTGAGCTGCTGACTCCTATAAGAGCAACTGACTTGTGCATCTGGCCCCACCTGAGAGAGCAGCCCCTGCATCTTGTGCCTGCTCACTTCTTCTATACAGTGCAGACAGAGGTGAGCTGTTTTACACATGACCAACAACTATGGAAAAACTGTTGAGGTTGGGAGGCAAAGTGTGCATCTCATAACTGAGCTGCACCTCAACTCCTGACGACTTGCCTGTGGTCCATGAGTTGTCGTCACCAGGGCTTCAGCACTCCGTAGCCTAGTGGGCATGCTGCAGCCACACACAGCCCGTTCCTTCTTCCAAGCTGTTTAAGAAGATTTCATCTGTCTAAATAATTAATCAATAGATGGTCCCTTCATGCAGTTGCTAAAGAGGTCACTCAGTACTGCACCTATAGCTTCATGTTACCTATGAGTTACCAATATCTATTTACCACTGAGGGTCTAAAAGTTGCCCATCCACCCAACCCAGTGCTACTTACAGAAACCCAGATTGGGGACAATGCAATCCATATGCTCACTCATTTAGAGTATGTCCTGTGCTAAATAGAGACGGTTGGGTAAAAAGCTGTACTGACTTCAGCATCACATCAGAGAGTAGGCAAAGTACAAGTGAAGGAGCCAGTCCATTCCCAAATGTGTCAAAGTGCAAGCCTCATCACAGAGAAGCCTTCGAAGTCCTGGGGATGAATTATCTATAGACTTCAAAAGTATGAAAGCAGCTCAAGAGATTTACCATATCTGTCATTGTATGAAAAAATACAAGGATTATTGTCTTGTTAGTTTATAATATCTCATCCTTTAATGTTAGGCCTGATTTCTAAGGACCCGTGATGCTGTTGTGAGACAAAGAGTGAGCATTAGACACATAAGAATATCTTCTCCCACTCTCTCAGACATTTCGTTTCAGGGACCCCTTCAATATAGCAGCTACATCTATCACCTCCCAGGGTGTCATAGATTGCACCTTTACCTTTCACTTCACTGACAGACCTAAATCAAACAGACTTCAAAGCAGACATTTGCGTAAAGAGACTGGATTTTTAGCAAGCAATAAAGATGCCAACTTGGGTACTTCAATGTATTGAGACACAAATCTTTCAGCCTAACTCACCCACCAAAACCTTCCTGTATAAAGACTCCGTAAGATGGTCCCGCTATAGGTAAAATACCCCTGTGTATCAGAAAACAGAGACTGAAGAGGGAGTAGGAATAGAGAACTTCTTCAAATGTTTATTTACAAAAGTTGGTTCCATTTTTTTGTCTCTAAAGTTTTTTCCAGCACCTTTCAGTGACATTTTTATTTGAGGTGACTAATGGGTACATTTAATTGGAAATTTTTTCTCACAGTCATTACTGGAAAGTTTACATTTTCTTTTGAAGTATTGTTTATTTCTTTCATTTTCTAAGATTATTTCACACTGACAAACAGCAGGAAAAACCATCAGGAAAAGGTAGAGATAGCTTACTTAAGGCAAATTAGATTAATTGAAAGATTTTACTTAGTGTTAAAAATGCCACACTTAGTAGTATGTAGTTTCACCAAACAGAAGATAATCATACACCTACTTAATATTTTGGTTTTCCTGTTGAGGTTAGCAAAGAGGCATAAAAACACTTGCTGCTAATCAGCCCTTTTTTTCCCCTCACTGATCTGTGTCTGATACTAACATTGCTATGCATTTTTCAGCCAAAATGCTCAAAGCTTTTCGTAAAAGCATTAAAAATCATTACCCTCATTTTACAGACAGTGCCACCAAGGTGATGCAATGTTTGCAAAATTACTCCATAAATCTGTTGCAGAGTCAAAAGCAGAGTCCACACCTCTTTCATCCCACTTCCCTGCCCCGGTAATTTTTTTTCACCATGAAAGAAGACGACAGTGATGATGTA
This sequence comes from Zapornia atra, assembly GCA_013400835.1. NCBI lineage: Eukaryota > Metazoa > Chordata > Aves > Gruiformes > Rallidae > Zapornia > Zapornia atra. The sequence goes on along the minus strand of VZTU01002292.1, from coordinate 321,483 downwards.
CAAAGCTTCACTAGATAAATCAAAGGTCATCTTGCTCACCCCCTGTGCATAACAGATGATCTCCCACAAACCCCAAGAATGGCAAAACGGAGGTGAGTTAACATTGTTGAAGGGGAAAAATACAGTGCTGAGGTTTGTGTACAGTTGCATAGGCGAAGGCTGATCTCGGAGGTGGCAGCCCAAGGCTAATTAGAATTGGAGGCATTTATAATTATAGCATTCTCTAATTATAGAAAGGATAGCACTTCCACTTATGCACAAATGCATGGTTAATTGTTCGGTGATGATGGGAAGGAAAAGAAAAAGTACCATGACTATTTAATGAGGTTTCTGAAAACATATTACATTATTTAAAGTGTATTTAAGTGCAACTAAGTCTTGTTAAATTGCCACTCGTTTCTGTGCTTTTCCTACTAGGGAAGCACATCTTGTCTGTGCTATACCAAGGAATGTGGTCGTGGGTGAGCATTGACCAAGCTGGAGGCTGGGTGGTGGCCTAAGCCCTTTGCCCGGATGGAGGCAAGTGATGAGAAGCTGTGGTGATGTCTTTATGAAAGGCTCAGCACTTTCAGGGGGTGTTATGCTATCTAACACAGACAGGGATGAAGAGGGATATCTACACGTGTGCTGCGAGTCCCAGCAGAATTTGGTTTCCCCTGATGGAAAAGTTGCTGTTCTTTGAGGACTTGCCCACCAAGAACCCTCTCTAGGGCCTCAGGCACATGTAACAGCCACCCTGGAAGAGCTGCTGTGCCTTCCAACAAATACAGGAGCACTGCAGTTCAGTAGCCTTGGTCTTATCAGCGGGGAAACTCCATTCACCAGAGATACACAACCTCACACACTGCCTCAGTGCTCTTGCACAGGCCAGCATGTCAGCAGGATCCTCACTTGTTTCATGGCTGGATGTTAACTAAGGGCTCAGCTGCCTACGTGGGCACATCACTGCACCCATAGCTGGACACATAGGTGGACGTAAGTCTGTTGCCATCCTGAGAAGCTGAGTATTAGTCCCCAGCTATTTTTATCTAGAAAAATTAAATCCTTGTGCCTGTACCCAGTGCTAAAACCACATTTTGCAATCACAGACAACCCTGACAGGGACAGAGGCTGGGAGTGAGGACAGAGACATCAAGATCTGAGACTGTCAGGCAGGGAGATATAGAAAGGAGCCAGCTACCAAGAGCTTAAGCAGCACAGCTCCCAAGGGGACAGTCGCACCAGAAAGGAGCAGAGCTCTGAAGAACCAGTTTTATCTGTGGAGCTGGGACCCAGCTGTGCTGTTAACAGCTAGCTCTGCTAAAGCAGACCTTTGTAGCCTCAGCTCATCCCTCTCAGTCCCTTCTTTGCACTTCAGAAATGCAGAATGTGCTGAAAGCTTATTTCCCTGAGACTTTTCCTCCGGCACGGTATCAGTGAACTGGCATCTAATCTAGCTATTGACACCCCGAGTGGGCAGTGATGAGGAAAGAGAAAGCCAAGATGTTGCTGTTAAGGAACAATTTTCCCATGTAATACATGTAGACCACGAAGTTTCCATGACTCTGTATATTATCAGAACTGATGCTTGATCATCCTTTGGTGTAAAATTCTTTCTAGCAATATCTGAGCGATCTTGTGTTAACAGAGATAGGAGACACCAGGTCCAACCTTCATTTGCTAAAATATGCACAGGCAAGCAGAGGAATGGCAAGCAACACCTCACAATGCAAAATATAGAAATATAACACAAATCTGTTTACATTTTTCCAGACTGGGTTAATGGAAAAAGTTATCACTTGACTGTTTACATTCGTCAAGATAAATTTACACAGGTTTTATTTAGGCTATAAGATCCAGCTGGGATGTATTTGCTCATTTCAGAAACAGTCATTCCATTTGCAAGACAAAGGAGAAGGTTAAAGTTTGAAATGACATCCCCCTTCTCCACAAGGAAAGCAATAAAAAAGAAAAAAAAATATCTCACAACCAGGTTAAGCTCCTGAGTAGAAAAGATTCGTTTGTTAGAATCAGGCTTAGTGGTCTTGAGGGGTTTTTCAAAGTCGCCTTGAACATAGGGTTCTATATGCTTTATTTAAAAGAATTTTCTTTAAAAAATCCTGCCAGATACTAATTCCTTTTGGCATCTGTGCCCCTGTACTCGGCATTGGTGAGACCACACCTCGAGTACTGTGTCCATTTCTGGGCTTCTCACTATAAGAAGGACACTGAAGTCCTCGAGTGAGTCTAGAGAAGGGCAACCAGGTTGGTGACGGTGTTGGAGGGCAAATCATATGAGGAGTGGCTGAGGGAGCTGGGGATGTTTAGCCTTGAGAAGAGGAGGCTGGGGGGAGACCTTATCACCACCTACAACCACCTGAAGGGAGGTTGTACAGAGATGGGCAATGGTCTCTTCAGCCAGGTGACGGGAGATAGGACAAGGGGAAATGGCACTAAGCTGTGCCAGGGCAGGGTCAGATTAGATGTTAGGAAAAAAAATTCCCTGAAAGAGTTGTCATGGCCTGGAACAGGCTGCCCAGGGATGTGTTTTAAAAAAAGGTAGATGAGGTACTTAGGGATATGGTTTAGCATATGATAGGAACGGTTGGACTCGATGATTCTTAAAGGTCTTTTCCAACCTTGTGATTCTGTGATTCTGAGATTCTTGTGATCCGAAATACAGCTCATGAGGACTGCTTGGCTGCTTGTGAAAAAAAAAAACCCAACCACTTGTTTAGAGGCAAAGCTGAGGTCTGACCGTTTTGAAAGAAGAGCATTATGATACCTCGCACAGGATACACCACAAGGCATTTTTAAAAGTAGTGACTGGTTCCTTCCAACTTGGGCAGGAGCCAAACAGAATTTCCTTTGTTTTTAAAAGATTTTAAACTAACCCTATTGTTTAGGGAAGGCCAGTGAACTACCAAATGCCTGAGCAATGTTTTGTTTTGTCTGTGCTACACCATCTGCCTTTGCAAAGCTACTGCCGTATCCGAAGTTTTCCTGTGTGGCGTGTCATGTTTTATGTATGCTGTGATATCTTTCCATAGTATTAACTTAAATATTTCAATACTGTCTCCAGGCTTGAAGAAAAATTTCCCCCTCCCCCCCTTCCACTTTCCATCAACAGACATTATTGTGTTCACTGGAACACAGTAGTTCTAGCAGGGGGTGGGGGCTTCCTACAGTCCACTTGTGGGGCTTTTTTCCCTGATAGCGTATATAGAATATAGTTTCTCATTTCAGATGGACCAATGGACATAACTAAATTTCCGGCAGTGCCTTGCTGGCTGACAGATGGCAGGACAGACATTCTCTCTCATCAGGCGTCTCCCATGTGTCTCATGGGGTGAGGGAAAAATGGGCAGAAAGAAAAGATTTGTCATGGAAATGCAAATAATAGTTGTAAATCAACAGAAAAAGCGGAGATATGAAGTCACATAAATCTCTCAGAGAGTGACAAAGTTAGATTATCTAGGCAGACTCCAGAAAATCTTCCAGTTCACTGGCTTTTACTGAATAAAGAATATAGGGAGTGGAATTCTAAATGTATTCATAGTTAACTTGAAATCAGAAGTGATCATGAAATATGGTACTAGGCACAGCCTGCCTCTACCAAACCCCAGACTCTACATCTAGGACAGCAGAAATATGCTCTGGGTGAAGAGGGAAAAAAATCACTTTCTTTCCCCATTCTGGCAGGGATAAGGCAGAAACTCAGCAGTTTTAAACTTTAGTTGAACAAATGGAGAGTTAAATGATGCTTAGCTTTAGCTCAAAAATACCCCAACCAACCTATTCACAGGTATCTGTAATTAGCATAAGTGCTTGACAACACATAGAGAAAGTCTGACATAGATCTCCAATACATATCTGAACACAGAAGGGCCACCAGAAGGTGCCTCAGGACAAGTTAGAGGTTTGATTTCCAAACTGAACTGTCCTTCTTAAATAGTTCCTCTACTTGGTCATCAAGAGAATCCTAAAAAGCACTGCAAGAGTGAAGAGGAACCTTGGCTAGGGGACTGCCCACATCAAGGTACATCATCCAAATAACTTGGAACTTGACCACAGTTTCTCCTTTGGTGTGTTCCTCTAGATAAGCAGAAGCCTTGGGAATATCAGGGTTAGCACTGAACTCTCCCTTTTTCTTACTATGGAGGACGGCATCAGCCAGGCTTCAGAAACACCTTCCTCTGGAAAACAAAATGCCGGATTCCTTCTTTGCCTTAGTTTTCCACCCTATATATTACAAGTGGCAGATGGGCTTGGTAAGCAGGATGCTTTTAGGGGCTGATGGACACAGAATTACAGACCTAAGAGATCCCAAAAAAGATAAACAAGCCAGTGTAATTTCAATATGCTATCAACACAATCTCTAACATACGGTAACAAGTAGACTCCAAAGAGTCTACTGGGACTTTCTAGAGCTATACATTAACTTTTCTGACACAGATCTTGTTTTTCTCTCTTTATTACTTGGCATAATCATTTCTAATGAATTGAGTTCCCTGGCTTGATGAGGGTAGAATGTAAGTCGTTGACTTTGGTAATTGTTATACTACTTACCCCAACACTGACATCAACAGAAAAATTATTTAGAATTATTTGGATAATAAAAATGCCTATTTTTAGAGATTAGAATTCAATATTTTAACACCGTTTGTATTGTTCTTAATATTAACCTGGCATTTCAGAGGCAACTATGGTTTGTGTTTTTTTTTTATTTTCATTTCTCAAGGCAGTACTCCAATTCCGCAGGAGATGTAATTATCTACACCAAAGGGATGTAGATTATTACACATGAGAAATCAGTGTGAAGGCATGGCTAGTCCAGAAGGATTTTTTTTTAATTGAGAAGTTATAAAGGTCATAGGCACTGCAGTTGATGAAAATTGGCTTTCTTTTGTAGGTTTACCTTCATATTCGCCTTTTGAACATGAAATAGAATATTTTTTTCCATGGAGAGGAAAGGTAGCTTTTCTGCATGCCCCATCAATGAGGAGCTGCTCTGTATGAACAATTAAACCAAAAATAAATAAAGTCTATTTCTATCTGCGAGTACAATCCAGTCAAACACCAAACACAGTCAAAACAATTGCCTTTGAAGGCTGGCATAACTCCAGAAAAAAATTACAAAGCAAAGGATGTTCAGTTTTGAAATATGCTGAACAAAGTGAAAAATAAAAAAACCTCTTGAATTCACATAACAGATTTGTTTGTTTTGATCTGAACTTTTTCAACTTCAACTCAAAAGTAAAGGTTTATTGCAAGAGAAGTTATGGCACAAGGGAGTTACATAGAAGAAACTCAGAGGTGTCACTGACATTGTTCAGAAAAATCTTTTGAGCTATCAGGAATGAAAAGAGTAGAAAAAGTAATGATGACCATCTGAAATCACTCAAGATTCCATGTTTACCATTCATGATAAAGCTTAGAAAACGTATGATGTTTACAGAGGAGCTGATTTCTCTGTCACTGCACAATAACCAAAATAAAACCGAGACACTAAGAAAAGCAAAAAAGGGGTAAAAAAATAACAAAAGAAGTTTGTGAGAACAGCTAATCATTCCTTTAAATCCAAGTATCCCAATGTTCAGGAAGGGCTTCTGGATATCCAAAAAGCAGTTTCAGAGTTTGTCATACTCTACTTATTAAATTCCTCTCCTGGTAGGTCTTCCGAGGCTTCACATGAATATTATAATGTTATAATGTTATATTAGATTTAGATTTCTGAACACCCATCTATGCATGGCCTTATCTAAGCTTCCTCTAACAAGCTTATCTTTCCTCCAGTTTACCAATATCACCCTGTTTTCCCTGTGCTGACTTCCTTGGGAACTTCTTAAGCAGCATGAGCATGACATGAACACATATATAGGAATAAAGTGGACTCTGAATATTTAAGGGACAGGAATTTACACCAAGAGAGCAACCCTGCAGAGTCAGTGCTGTGCCACTGCACGGTAAGTTACACTTCTGCCCACAAGCTCAGTTGCTTCTTCTGGAAGTTTTATGAGTTTGGTGAGGATTTGAAGTAAATCTCGTGTCAGCTAAAGATTACCTTTTAAGGGAAAAAGTAATGAGAAAAGCTTCTTTAGTAAGAGCCCTAGGATTTCTCATGAATTTTACACCTAAATTCTGTAAAAAGTAAAAAGTCCTTGTAGTGCCATAATTTAGTTGTCTTCTATGATATTGTTTTGTTAATTAAAAATACACCCATCACTATCACTCACCATAAGTGAAACCTTGTGTTGTAACCTACCTCCTTATAAAATGACTTATGTTTTCTGCTTGCATCCTTCACTGTGGTGGCCAAGTGCCTTTGCCATGTGGTTAGCAGAAGTTCTCTATACTATCTCCTCTTGTAGGTCACACAACAGGGCTCTGACACTGAGCAAACACAGGATGTGGGAAGTGGGTTTTCCTGTGAAGGAGCATTTCAAATGTGATGCAAAAGGACATCAACAGTGAAAGTACTGTTTTGAACCATGTTGAGATTTGTGGGAACCGGTATTCCCTCAACCTTGTACCACACATCGCTTCATAGAACTGCAAAGATGGATCATTCTGTCCTGGTGGTGTGAGCAAGGAGAAAAAACAACATCCCCAGATAGAGAACGTGCTAAACAGCACTGGGTGACAAAGAACAGAGGGGTTGTATTTACACCGAGGAGCAGAAGATGCACACTAGAGATAGCCTTGATATTTCATCTCCTTGGGGCCAGGTGCAAAACTCAAGGCAGACTTGTAGAGTGGGTCCCCAGAAACTATACTTAATCCTGGAACTCGGTGTTACTAGAAGTGAACAGACACATTCCTTTGCTGACTGTAGATCTATATACCTGCCACTGCTCTCCTGCAGCAAATGCCCAGAGGAAGACAAGGTTCTTTCATGATTTTAGAGAAGAGAGCCCAAGGTCTGCATAAAATACTATTCCTGATTGATCCAAACTTTTATTAAGATTTTAAGCATCTGGGAGTACTACCTGCACATGTAAACAGAAGATGCTCTGCACATGTGCAGTGCTTCAGGGTCTCTGCTCTGCATGTGATTTCGAATATCTGGTATATGCGTAAGTGCACAGTTGTGAGGCACATCTGTAGTGGATCTGACAATTCTGGCATCAAACACTTGAGGCTCTTTGTATACGAGGTACTCAAGGAATAGGTCTACGGATCCTCTCCTGTGGCAGCATTTGGACATTTCATCACTGCTCCCAGCACTCCTCTCTTCACACAGACAGAATCACACAGAATTTTAGGGGTTGGAAGGGACCTCCAGAGATCAAGTCCAACCCCCTTGCCAAAGCAGGTTCCTTACGGCAGGTCGCACAGGGAGGCATCCAGACAGGTCTTGAATATCTCCAGAGATGGAGATCCCACAACCCCCCTGGGCAGCCTGTCCCAGGGCTCTGTCACCCTCACTGTGAAAAAGTTCTTCCACGTGTTGGTGCGGAACTTCCTGTGCTCCAACATGTGGCCATTGCCCCTTATCCTGTCTCCACAGACCACTGAAAAGAGGTTGGCCATTTCCCTTTCCCTCCCACACTTCAGATATTAATAAACATTAATCAGATCCCCTCTCAGTCTTCTTTTCTCAAGGCTGAACAGCGCCAGTTCTTTCAATCCTCTCTTACGCTACTAGAGACCCTTCCATCACCCAAAATGCAGCATGAGGACAAAGGCAGCACTGCTGGGAAAGCACTCTGCCTGACTTCTTAGGCTGCCAAGTTGGCTGGCTATTTGCAACTCTCACCACAAACAGGCACTCTCTTTGGGCTTTAATTATAGATCCTAATTTTTAAATTGTACTGGTTTTAGGTCTTTAGGCAAAAAACCACCTGAAAACCCTACTTGGCTCAGACAACTCCTTGTCTACACGACAGCTTGCCAGCCTAGCTAGCCTGCTCAGAATACAGCAAACTGATGATGATCCTAGGTGCTTCCTGCACAGGGAAACCTGGGCATGAGGCAGTGATTTCAGCAGCCTATTCCTGCTCAGTTTACATCATTCAGGAAGGTAAAAAAGACATGCAGAGGTCTTTCCATTAGTGTATAGTCACCTGCACTGGGAAACTACCAACTCCCTCAAGTGTCTGAGACTTACGCTGTTGACTGGGGCTCCTTTTACCTCTGTTAGTTTCTGCACCATTTTCCATTCTCTGCTTGTTTAGACTGTAAACTACCCTGAGCAGGGAATTTCTCCTTCTTAAAGCATAATAGGGTATAAGATGAGGACTTTGATTTCGACCAAAAGATCTCAACTTTAAAGTTAGAAGAGCTGAGTAAATTACAGAGCTGCAGGCTACATGAACATGTGTGTGTGTATAAGTGTGTGTTCATGCTTAGGTGTTTATAAACACAAAGATGCAGGTTTGTACATACACACACAATACATATCTTTTGCTATATATACACACACACAAAAAAAAAATTACTTACATTTAGACATCTAAATCTAGATGTATCACACCCAACTCCCATCAGGAAAAAAGGGGATAAATAAGAAATACTCCAGCACCAGATCCCATCCAGCAGCACGACGCTGCGGACTGTTTTATGCTAGTACCATATTCCAAAAACTGAGGCAGTCTGCTGAGAGGAAAGGTGGACTGCAATGAATCATATTCAATTTGTAATGAAAACTGAAACAGCCCCAAGACTTTTCAGCATGATGTTGCACCTTTACTGAATCTGCTTGATTTCAAAATTCATCACAGCAGACAGTCACTAACACCACACAGGGCTGTTGGTTCAGTATTCCCTTAAGAGGTAATAATTTCCCACATGCTGGAGATATTAATGTAAAAATACTTTCTACATAAAAAAGACCTGCGTGCATTTGACTTCAAAGAGTAAAAACAGAAAATCAAGTTTTGTCTTAGTTTCTTTGTCAGTGTGTATATATCATTAATGGAGGCTGGCTTAGCTGCATTATCAACAACAAAGGTTGATTCTAAGAATCCTTGAACTGAAGGTTTCTGCTGGGAGGAGTTCAAGGCTCAGGGAAGTGTCCTCAGATGCAAAGAAGCTCTGAGGATATCTGATTTGCAAATGTGCAAGGGGGAGAGGATGGAATAGAAGGAGGAAAGAGAAAAATAACTTGGGGGATCAGGGAAACTCTTCTTTTAGGTAATATTTCTGCCAAATGGGACTCCTGTTCCACTTGCTAACACTTCTTGTATTGAAAAAGACCCTGGCACATTTTCTGAAAATCTAGAGCAAGAAAGGTTCACACCAGAAAGATGTGTAAGTACAGAAAAAGTAGATTTATTTCCCCAATTCAAGCCTCTGTGTGGACATTCCTTTTCCAACATTACAGTGCTTTCTTTGGTTATTAATTCCTTCCAAGTTGATATAAACTGCCCTGAAGAACATCAAACACCCTTATTCTGGTCTAGTGACCCTGAAGAAGCTAAGTGCAGTGGTTTACCATGTTGGCAGTCCCAGGCTTTCTGCTCTGCCTCTCTGCTTGAGGTAAATGCATAGTGGGAAAGACAAAAAAAAGGAGGGCACATTTTGCACTGGTTCACAATGCAGCACAGGAGCTTTTGTGGTCAAATATTAAGATGCCAGCTCATGAAAGTGAATCAGGGGCCAAGGCAGGAAAAGAAATGGCAACATGATAAAGCACCACACTGTCAAGAACACAGGCAAGAGCTTGTAGCATGCACAATCACAGCACCATACAAGCGTGTCTGTGTGGTTCTGCTTCCCACCTGGTCATCTGTCCTGAACGTGTTGCAGGGCTGGCAGCATCTCAGGCAGGCCCCCTTCTTGTAACCAAGGCTGAGTTCACCCACGGAAGTGTCTCCTGTGGCCACCTAGGAAAGAGACCTGCTGGCACCTGTAAGAGGAGGAATAGCTTTCAATCAGAGGTAAACATCCTGGTCCTGTGGGGGTAGCTTCATAGTGCAGCTCTCCTAACTCCTCCCTGAAAGCAGAGACTACAGCACAAAGATGCAAGAAAACAACAAGGGTAATTGGGGTAATCAGAAATAGTAATTGGCATAATCAGAAATAATGCTGTAGGGTGAGATGATCTGCATAGAAATGTTTGCAGATATGTTGCAAACTGCACAGCCCCTTTTGGGGTTCTTGGGGCTATTAGTGAAGTAAATTGTTCAGGACTGTGCTCTAGCAAAAGATCCAAAGGAGATCAGACCTGCCAGGCCTGCAGCTTTGAAACTCACTGCAATCTGAATTCCAGACTGCTAATTCCACTTGGAAAGCCTTACCACTCAGGATCAGGGTGAAAAAGGATGGTTTAGCAGCTTCCCTCTATCTGGACAGAATGAAGGGGCAATTCCCCAACAGGCAGGTTGCCCATTTGCTGGGAGCTGGCAAGCGAGTGCTGCAGAGGGCTGAGGTGGGGCGAGATACGTAGCCTAAATCACTGCTGAGAACAACTGTGTCAATGTTACAGACCAAAACAGAACAAAGTCTTCATTCCGAAGGTTATTATGAGGAGGCAGGGATAAATTAAATGAAAACTTATACATTCTCAGAAATAAGACCAAAGGCAAAGGGAACAAAGTGAAAGGCAGAGTCACTGACATCCAGGAACCTAGCTCTGAGGAGACTGTTCAGCCCTAGGGATTGTGTTTCATCATCAACCAAAATGTCAAGTATTGTAGTCAGAAAAACATATTCATGCCAAGTTACCTAATAATTCCTTTGGGGAAAGAAATTCTAAATGAGTTTTGAATTATCTCATGACAACCAGAACTTTTTTTGGAAAACTAACAGAGAAATTTAGCACTCTAATCCTTTCTAAATTCTTTTACCATGCATCCCTACTTTAAATGAAATTTAGCATCGATACAGCTGATTACTGCTTTACAAGTATCTTATTACAGCTTTGGCAGATGGGCCTGCAACAGCTAATACAAATTTTGGTTCATTCCTTGTCTTTCCAGTCCCTCTTCCTCTCCCACCCTCACCACCACCCCCTCTCCCCCCACCCCCAAAACCAGTAAACAGGATTTTCCAAGCTGGTTTATAAAATATACCCTGCAAATACCGAGATAATTTATATCCAGCTGTTCCACATCAGTGAAGATTTATTTCTTAGCATTGGGCAATGCTATTATAAAATAACACCTAACCCGATGATTAATGTTGAAGAAACTGCTGTCAAGAGTGTGGGTGTTTCCTAAATCAATAAAACCTTTCACAGAGCCCGGTAAATCTTAGTTAACAGTTTTCTAGTACAAGTGAGAAAGAAAAGTAACTTCCCATTTGCTTTTATCGTGAGTGAAGCTGGAGGTAGGCAGTGGGTGAGTGGGCAGGCTGGTTTCTGAGAGCCGAATTCCCACTCAAACTCAGGGCTCACTTCTGGCTCACACACTGGGAAGGTAAGGAAGGTAGCAAGGGGAAATTAAAGTCCTCCCTCTTTCCCCTTCATTCTGCTCTGCGAGCCAGATTCTTTGGGACAGGTAAGCATTAGATTAAAGAGACTTAGAGGTGTTTGTTGTAGGTGAGGCTGTGAAAAGGCCCTGGGAACACACTTTGCTGGGCTGCAGCATAGGACCCCTCTTGGATGCTCTTGTAATGGTCCTTGAGCCTGGGCTCAGCCCCAGAGCAAGGATGTAGGGATTATTCAGGCAGCCCTAAGGTCCAGGCAGACGCCAGCAAGGACCTCTGTTTCTAGAGAGACTTCTTACAGCTGCCCTCACAACACACAGAGACCTGCCTGAGAGGACACCATAGTGGTTTGATTCCTTCTATATGACTCTCCCACGCACAATGTGGTTTTCTCCTGTGGTTCTACTTCTGTGCTACACCTTGAAGAGAGGCAACAGGGAACCTCATCTCAAAAGGAAGGAAAATTTAGCTGAAATGTAAGTCCCATACATATATGACATTCACCAGACACTCAGTTTTCTGGTCTCAGTTATAGTATCTAATGACATAGGTTCCACATTCGTCAAAAGAGAAAGAAAAGTAGCCTGTTTTTCAAGATAGAATTAGCCTTGAGTTTAAATTACATAATAGAAGAGTTTGAAACTTAGGCTGTAGTTGTGAAGCAAAAAATAGATCTACTGGAGAGGTTTGCAAAACCTCACACCACCAGGTTCACCCATCTCTAATTGAAAACTTTCCGCTAGCTCCTCAGGGAAACATTACGTGTCCTAGAAGTGCCTTCCCTCCCACTGCTGGGTAAGTGGATTGCCTTCCTGCCTCAGGCAGCTTTTGGTTTATATCCACTGTCAAACAAAGAAGCTTGCCTGGCACTAGAGCTTGACCATTCGTATTCTTTGAGTGGCCTAAAGCTTTCCTCATCTGAAGTTTTTCTGTTCCATTCTGTAACATCTGAAGAGATTGGGGTTTTTTCCTCCCCTCTGTACCATGTGTCACACTGGAATCAAGATGCCAATGTAAGAAAGACATTTTGACCGATGTTATATGAATGCCAATACAGGGAATTTCTAATTGAGCCACATCGGTCAGGACATGATTCATACAGGCAGGGACTGATTTCACTGGAACTTAATGGACTAAGTCAGGAACAAAATCTGCTGCCTTCATGGTAAGGAAAAAAAATTAATTGCACCTCCTAAAGAGTTCCAGGTTTAGACAAAAACATCTTTAAATTAATCAAAATTATTCCTGTGCTGGGGTTAAAAAAAAAAAAAACATTAGCTTTGAAAAATAAACTAACTGAAAGTTTATCTCAGGGAAAGAAAACATCCTATTTTGTCTATTGTTAAAAGACCAGCTATATTTATTTTAAATGTTTAATTAAATACACTCACTGAATACATTCAATGTGGTTTAATTTTGCTGTTCCTATCTATTCAAGGCTTGGTACAACTTACACACTCTCCTAACTATTTCTGAAAGCATTACCACAAGAGAATTAATGCCACAAATAAAACTACAAATTTAGGGTTTATTTTGTAGCCTCCCTTTCAGATGAAAGAAACATCGTACATGAAAATGAACCAAGATAGGAAGCAAGCATGAAATTATGGGGGAAAACAAATGGAAAAGGATCAGCATGCTGCTTCAAGCAGGATTCTGAAGCTAAGATAATAGTCAGGGATGGAGGAATTGAAGTTTGAAGGAGAGAAGACTTGTAGAAAGCCTCAAAGTAGTGTGTTTGGATGCTCATGTGAGATATATTTCCCAGCTTTGGGAGCATTTCAGTAAATAGCTGCCTAAGAGTCAGCCAGGTTAGAGTTTATGAACAACATCTGTCCTTGTTATTGCCTGGCAGATAGTCCATAAAACAGCAGTTTGGTCATTTTATGTTATTTTGTTCTTTTTGTTGTTGTTCCTAAGACTTCATCCATCGCTGCTTTTAGCTTTTCTGGGCCTAATTCTGCTACCTCTACCTTGCCATACATGCTTTCAGTCCCGTCAGCTTTAAATGGACTGTGTGCAACTATGCACAACACACAGACAGAAATTGAGCCCACCCCACCACACGAGATGCCAGGAGATGCTGGCTCAGCCCTACTGGCTCAGTCAGAGACCCTGAAAGAGCTGGGTCTGGTCTTGCTCTGCAGCTGCCTCTTGCTGGCATAGATGGCAACAGGTGAGTGGTGGTGATTTACACCTGCCTCAGCCTCCTGATCTGCAATGATGATGTCAATCTTCATCTTCGCAGTGCCTGACCAAGAGAACCCAGATTCCCATGCAGGACCTCTGGGTGTTACTACACGCATATAACTGGGCACTCACCCTTCCTCCTTCCCCTGGCCACAACCCAAAAAGAAGGATGCTTCAGGGCGGAACCAGGCTCCTGAGGGAGCTGGAGGCAGACTTCCCAGAGCAACAAGATGCTCCAAACACTTTTCCTTCAGCCAGCCAGCCAGGCAGAGCAGCAAGAGCTGTATTGCCTTTCCCATGGCATAAGACAAAAAAGAACACCATCACAGCATGGTGTCCCCATGGAGAAAGAGCTGGACACCAACATGCACTGCCACAATACCTGCTTTCTATTCAGTAGGCAGTGGAAAAACACCACAAGGATTTGCCGTTGAGAAAGATGTAATAGTTGGACATAAGTGAGGTAAATGCAATTTCGCTGCTAATGGATCAGCAGGGGAGCTGCAGTGAGGTGGTTTCACCTCTGCTTTGCCTTTGATGAAATCACAGCTGGGAAAGCAATGTTCTCGCTGATTCATAAGCTGCAGATATTGTGGTAATATAGATTTACTCCCATAACTCAAGTATTTATTAAGTTAATAAGTTTCTGAAGAAGGCAATATAATAACAATGAGAGTTTATCTTCCTGCGCTACCTGTCTTCCTTTTAAATTCTAACAAAGGAGTGGCATTTCTGTTTATCTTCATTCCAGCTTCAAGCACTTGCTTTAGTGAAGAAGAAATATTTCCTTATTAAACATGTAGGAACCAACTAAGGTGTACACAACTATTTGTAATTAACTCTATTATTTTAGACACGGGTAAGCTGGGTAACAACAGTATAAGCTAACATTTAACCCAAGCTCAAATGATACTGGAAGAGTCTGGACAGCTCAAAAGGACATGAGGAAGCAAAACGACCATCATTTATTTTCCATTCCTTTCTGAAAAATGTTACTTTCATGTTTCTCTTTGGTTTATCCAGAGCCAGGGCTTTACATACAGTTAAAACATCAATTCAGGGATTTCACTTAGGTACATTAGATTTAAGATGCAAACAAAGCTAGTGTTATAAGTTTTCCCTGACTTTTGGTGAGTTTGCTTTGTTTCATTTGGTCCTTAATTTCCACAGTGATGATTCTTCTCAGTGTCAAACTGAGAAAGCTGATCTGCTCTTTAGGAGCTATGAGCTCCCAACATTCGAAGGCCAACATTTTTTTACACTTCTGAAAATCAGGCTTCCAGGTTTAGAGGATTCCTGAAATATTAGTCCCAATTCCAATTCATGGTTCATATGATTTTTGTCTTCTTTTTTTTTTCCCCCCAATGTTTCATTTTATGGTTTTCCACAACCCATAATTCATGTTAAAGTTTTCATTTCCTATGAACTTGGTGGTTTTGAAACTGCTGTTTCAATACACGCCTCAATCAAACCATAATGCATTTCTATCATTGCCCCATTTTTATCCTTTCATTTCACTGGCAAAATAATTATTAATTTATAATGGAGCCCATATTCAAATTCTATTATTAATAATAATCGAGTGTTATCTGGCTGGTACCTATGTATTTGTCACAGCTCAGGGAAGAGTAAAAATAGGTTCTCCAAATATATTGTGGGAGGAAAGGAAAAGTGTCATCATGATCAAGAAAACATATGATGTGGACATCATTTATAACTGCAGTTTCCTGTGTAAATATTTACCTGTAAACCAGATTATGTGTGGTGTGGGATTCAGAAATAAGGATTCCTATCAACCCTTTGTGAATGGAATCAGTCGAATCACATGTCTTTTCTTACACCTGCCTCAATGCTGTTTACACTGAGATTTCAAGCAGTCAGATAGCTTATCACTGAACCCAGCAGAGAAAGCCAGGGACATCTGTCAGCTCAGATCGGAGGAGAGGATGATATTTTACTGGCCCTGGTAGGCAGGCTGTCGTCAGCAGCACCAGGACTTGGTGCTTGGGCTGAGCTGCTTTGCCAAGCCCATGTGGGCTTGCCAGCCCTCTCATGCAGCTATTAGCACTGGCTGAGGACAAACATCCACCTTAAGGTTCTGTAAGGCACCGGGAGGGACCACAGGCACACTGACACAAACAGCCCCATTTCAGCTCTGTCGGAGCTCTACCCCAGCAGCTTACAGCTCAAGGGCCCTTCAGCAGATCCTGAATAACAAAATACATCCTGACAAGTATCTCACCCCAAGATAAGGGAAGAGAAAAGATGCTATATGATATTGCCATCATAAAACGCCCTGAAAATAATCAAAAGGCAGCAGAGCTGAGAAGTATAGATAGGAGTGGGCTGGATAAACTTGAAAAGAAAATGGGATATAATGCAGTTTGTGCTATTCGAGGTTCAAGTTCTGTGTTGGGATTTGTGTTTCTGTAATGTACCTGAATGGCTTATGCTATTATTGTTGCTAATGGCACCAATAGAGAGGTCCAAGTAAATGAAAGAAGTGCATTTAAAAATAAAAAAATAATCATTAAATAGCACAGTTAACAGGAAGATTTAAGAACTTTTCTCGCCTTGAAAGCTGATCCTTAACAAGGCTGCATAAGGCTCTGGAAATCTCACTGTTGGCAGCAATGGGGCTGGTAGACTTGACTCAGCTCTACATTCCCTCTGCTTCTGTGAGAATACTATATGGATTCATGCAAGGAATGAGAAATAGTCACTGCCGTATCCCTATGTTTATAGATGTCCCCAAATGGTCAGGAATTTGTGAGTGACCACTGGTCAACATGGCCAAGTCTGTTCTGCTTTCAAATCATAAGGTCGTAAACCTATAGTTCAAGAGCACTGCGATGACTTCTGCTTTATTGATCCATTTTTTAGATCTGTTTTATTAGTGCTATTTATTAGATTTATGAGTGCTATTTGATTACAGCCTCTGGACCCTGCCACGCGGAGCTTTATTTTATCAAGCAGAGAGACTATAAGGTGCACCAAGGAAATCAGGTGATAGATAGAAAATGATTTCTCATTAATAATGCTGTTTCACATTTGCAAGAGTTTTCCTTTTTTTGGAAAGGGTAAACAGAGAGGCAATTTTGAGTAGTTTGGAGTACATTAAAGCACCATAAAGTTTGAGCTGTATTTTTCAAATTTTCTTAAATTGAGACACCCCCCACCACCACTCTGCTTTTTGGTGCTTCTTTTTCTGTCTCAGATGCCTTCCTATGATCCTCCTTTTGTCCCTGTGCTCCCCTTGAGTTGGCAGAAGCTCAGTTCCTTCAGGTTGGGAAAGGAAGAACAGGCTGTCATTACTGGATGCAGGCATAAGTATTCATTTCCTCACCCAGTGAAGTACCAAGCTGCTGCCAACTAGCTCTCCATCTTCCAGTATTTTGCGGTCTCTGAATCTTTTCATGACCTCCTCTGAAACTTTTCATGACTCCCCATCGATTGTGGCAACTGTTGGAGAAAGGTTGGTGCAGAGTAAAAGCAGGAAGCAAAGGTGCATATATACAAGCGTGAAGTACCCTGATGAATTGGCAGATGAGAGCAAGTTCAAAAGCACAGGTGGCAGCACAAGTGGAAGGGTTCACAGGTGCCAACAGCTCCCCACAAAGAGCATCCGGGCACACAGGGCACTGCCAGGAAATGACACAGCCTGACTGGCAGAAGAACTCCAAGAAGCAGTGTGACTAATTGCAGAGGAAAGGTTATACTTCTATAGAGCAATAAGGAGATCTAGAGCAAGTTTATTGAGAGATCAGATTCATCAAGAGACTTAACACCTAGAGAAGTGCATTAGAGCAGTTCCTCAGTAGACTGGAAAGCTGGACACATCATTTAGTCACCAGCCTTATGACCGGTTTCATTCTTGGATCTTCTGCCTCCAACACAATACTGACCATTAGTAATAACTGGAAATAAAATACTAAATTTATATTGCTTCTTCCATGTGGTCAGACTTCTTATAGTCATAGTAACTTATTGACGGGTAGTTGTCACAAGACCTAAAGCAGGCCTATCAAAACAAAGAGAAATACACAGGCCAAGGAAAGGTAACCAACCTCTGGCACCCAGTGTTTTTCCTAACTCACACATTTTTACTAGAGAAGAAGAAGGAAGGGACAGTGTCAGACAACCTGAACTGGCTTCTGAATGGGTGTGTTACACAAAGTGAAAGAAATGGTACAACGTTTTTCCTAGTGTGGGACTAAGGGCACTGGTCCAACAAGCACAAGGCTCTTTCCATTCATCAGGCAGGGAGGAAGTCCTTGGCATATTTTTACTAGGAAGAAAAATATGTATTCTGAGTTGTTAGTATGGAGGAAACTTTTAGAGGATCTTTGAAGAGGCATACCTGAAGTTTCCAAGTAATTACCAAGACACTTTCTAATGTATGGCCCTGAAACTGAAGGGACAGCAAAGAAACGTTCCTAAGTTGGCATGGTCTCTGCTTGTTTCCTCTGCTTTGTATCTGATGTACCGTTCTATTACTAGTGGCACTGTGCTATCACCTCCTCTGCTTCTGGCATGTGCTGGTATCTTGAATGTAGTCTGTGTACTTAGTCCCTGGTTGTTTGGGGTTTTTTTAATGCTGTCGGGACTGTTAAAGGAAAAACAACCCTCCCTAATTAGGACATTTTCCATCTGGAGAGAGCAAAATTCCAAAACTATTTAATAAAAGGAAGGAGAACTTCCCCAAATGCCAGTGACTGCAATAAGAAGTCACGCATTGTACAAGCGCTGTACTTTGAGCTTTAAAATGGGGCCACTAGAAACTGAAGCTTTTAAGTGCTGACTGTACTGCAATGTGCAGAATGCTTTGTAATCCTTGAGAATGAATGCAGTACAATGTCATTCTATGTATTTTTCACCCTTAAATCATCAACTTATTTATACCAGGACTGAGGGTTATTATCTCCATTTGTCATGTGATGAACTGTTATGAAGACAAGTTAGGGGCCTCGCTGAAGGGTGCAGAGCAGTCAGTGAGAAAGTCAGGACTACTGACAATGGGGTACGTATGCTACGCTTCCCACAACGTGTATTTGTTGCCACAGACCAGCTTCTGTATTGGAGTAGGCATTCCACAGATAAAAAAATTGGCAGCATCAAAAATTACTTGCAATTTTGTGCATGCTGAATAAAAATGCACATATATATGATATGGAGTTGTAGAGATATTTCAATACACAGATTAAAATTAATAATTTCATTTCAAATTTAGTTTTTATTTGCTTGCTAAAGTATCAGTTGATCCTCTTTTATGAAATCAATGTAGAGTACCATAGTGGAAGTCATTATTTACTTCTTATTTATTTTTAATTCTTACCACTGCCCCCCCCTACCAGTGGGGGACCTTCAGCATTGAACTTTCAGCCCCTGCGAGCTGATTGTCAGATCACTGCAACCTTTGTGTCAAAACAGCTGAGCCAATGGCATGCCAGCAGAAGTCAACATGGTGACACTTGTGATGGCATAGTGTTCCTCTGGGGAAGATTGTGCCGTGGCCATGACGAAGGACGGTGCACAAACACTAAATGCCAAGTTTCTCATGAACATGAATGCTCAAACCTACTCCCATCAAGAAAAAGAGGTCTTTTCAATGAAGAGATCTACCGTGGTGCAGCACCACTAAGGTGAAGAAAGGTTATTCAGGCAAGTGTAAGTCTCAGAAGAAATATCTTCAACTTTTGGGAAGAACAATGTCCCTTCCAACACCATCTGCGGTTTTTTGTAACTTTTTGTGCAGCTGAAGGCAGACCACCCTCAGCTGAAGGTACCAAGATTCTGGGTTGGCACGCATGGGCCACAGGAACTGACAGAGAGGAGCAGGTGAAGGAACATGACTGATGACAGGGCCGGGGCAAAAGGCAGTACAAGATGTGAGACAATGTGGTACAACAAAGAAGGAAGTGACCTGGTAAGAGATGAAGCAGAGAATCAAAAATGGAAGAAGAAACGTGCCAGTCTAACCGCTTCCCAGGAGTAACACCTCTTTGGGTAGAACCTCTTCCTCCTTTCCGCTTGCTCTGGCACTTGGCACTGTCTCAGTGAGGCAGTTTGGCTCACTAAACCATAGGAAAAACAGCCTTTCTTCTCTTTTTTTTTTTTTTTCTTTCTTTTTTTTTTCCTTTTTCTCTTTCTCTCCCCTTCTTCCCCCAGCTAAGTCTGGGTTGAGGTCTCTGGCTGGACCACTGGCCTCAGAGAGGGCAAGATGACTTTACAGGAGCCAGGATTCAGGTACTGGATGCAGAACTATTGTCTTCCTGAGCTCAGCACCTTCGTATCAATTCAGTTCCCTCATGAAGCTTCATCCTGAGCACAGCCATCCCACAGGCAGTCACAGGCACATTTGTCTGCACCTTGGATCTGTACTAAATTCCCAGACAGTTGCTGGCCTGAAGTCTAGGATAAGCTCTTAGGCAGACAATATTGCATTTGATAGATCTTTCTTTATTAAATCTCATGATTCAGAGGGTCTGAATCAATCTGTTTGCTTGATGCTGCCATTGCTGTGACTTAGGGTGTCTAAAGAAAATCCAATCACAGACCCTGAGATTTTATTTAATCCTTTCAATCAGACTGTATTTGAGCACAAAGTTATTTAACAAAACAAAGCTGTTTAGTGAGAAGTGCTATTGCTACATTATATATGGATACATCCCTTGTGCTGTTATTACAATATTCTCCTCAGGTTCCTACCTCACAAGCATTTTAATCTCATCCTTGAGTGTTAACCAGCTTTTGCGAACACAGGTCAATGCTTCTATGCCAGAGTGGACACACAGAGGCATATCCCAGCTGCTACACAGAGGCATATCCCAGCTGCTAATATGTTTCTACTGTGGTGAGGATTCACACATCCAACTCACAAATAGAAAGTCTGAATTAAATGTGTCCTTAACTGTCCCGTCCTTCAGATACTGTTAAGATGTTGAACTTGGGAAAGGACTACAGAAAAAGCTTGATCTCAAGAAAAAACTGTCTTACAGAGAGATTGGCAGGCAAAATAGATTGAAATTCTCTAAATAGAAGATCCAAGGAGATCTTGCCATGATACATAGGCAGCTGTAAGGGATGGAGATTTCTGATAGAATAGACTGTCTTTTGTGCCTGCAGTGGCAGAGAAAAATTCGGTGGCTGGAAGCTAAGGCCATCACTGCCTCCCCCCTGCCACAACATCCTATAGGCATCAGCATGTGGGGTGCACTTGCAGGATTCCCCACTGTGCCATACCCAGAGCAACACAGGGTGCCTGAAGATGGGGAAGGGAAACCTCAGGAGCACGTGATTCATGCAGGACTACCAACAGCCCCTGAAGCCTGGATGGTCCTAGCCTTGGAGTGCCACTTCTGAAGTTCTCAGGGCCTCAACACACACCCTCAAGGAACCATGGCACAGATGCTTTAACATCTTCATGCCATACTTGACAAAAATTAGGCAGTCCTGTACTTCATGATTGCTGCTGTCACCCTGATCCCTTGGTCTCCTAACTCTGTCACTCTCATCCTTCTTCTTGTGTTTTCCCTTCACTCGCCTATAATATTACCTCCCCCTGATCCATGCCTCTGGGAGAAAAGTCTCTGTACATACTTTTTTATGAGGCTGGTACCATTTCACAGGAGGTGGAAGAGCAAATGCAGCAGTAAAACACAAGTCTTCCCTCCACTGGTGAGAGGGAACCAGGATAAAAGAAGATTTGGGTCTGTTTGCTTGTTTTCATGTAAAGGACTTCTTGTAGCCTGGTGATTCAGGGACATCTGTTACAAGCTGAATACCTGCTAGTGTCTGTAATGGCAAGAAAGGGAAGACACTCTACCTCAAGACAGCAAGGCGAGGCTTAAGAGAGATTGAAGGAAATCATCCAAAAGAGAGGGAAATTAAAATTGAAAAGATGAGAGAAGAGCTGATGATTTCAAGGGGAGGCAGAGGCATGGCTGCTAAAAGCTGTAACAACTGCTGGAGGCACTGTCATATGGCTTGGCAGATGACGGGAGAGATGTGGGTATTGTCTACCCTGTAGTTCAGCAGTGCTTTCAACACTGTCTCCTGTAAGTTCTTCATAGAGAAACTGGTGAAGTATGGGCTGGATGAGCAGACCATGAGGTGGACTGAAAGCTGGCTGAGTGGCTGAGTCCAGGGAATGATGATCAGTGGCACAAAGTCTAGTTGGAGATCAGCAACTAGCAGTGTAACCCAGGGGCCAATACCAGATCAAATCAACTCTTCATTTAAAAGGCACTTTTCATCTCAAGGACATGAATCCAAACTCACTACACTATAACACAACACCCAGCCTTACTAAACATCACCTTGTTAATATTTAATATTAATAGATTACGAAAAATATTTTGTAAATACTGCTAAAACTCTCCCACAGCATTCCAAGGAAGGTAAAGGATTTGACAAGTTTTCACAAAAACATGCATCAATCTGACTGATCTACCTGTACCATATTCCATTAATAAAACACATCATAAAGTGCTTTCCTACTCAGCTCAATAGTGTTATCATTGTGGTTTAATGCATTTATACAGCAGCAAGATAGACATTTGCATTTTTATTTCCATTTTAACATGAAAGCCTGAATCAAGGACTGTACTGCTTCCACTATTCCTTCAATATTGCATATGCTCACTAGTCTTATCAGAAAACAAGACACTTGAGCTGATATTCTGAAGTACCTCATATAAGAGAGAGCATTTAAAAAAAACCACATTCTCTTTTATGTGGTTCTCAGCAGCACTTCATATGCAAAGAGCTTGAGCTGACCCTCAACACTCTTACTGCAGGAAGGAAAAGATGTTCTCACTCTCAGAGGCTTTAAGATCTCCCTGCAGATGGGATCATCTCTGCCTGGTACATTTGTACAGCATGTAGCATAACAGAAGCACGTTTTGAGACAAACAACTTCAGAAGCAATACAATCATATTTTGGATAGAGAGAGGTGGTCCTGCTGGAATAACATTCATTTGCACATAAATTTTTACCCCTGTGATTCTACAAAGAATTCGAACTGTAAGAGTTTCTGCTGATTAGAAACATATTTTATTTTCTCCTCAACAGAAATAAAAAGTGAAGCATCCTGCCAGTAGAACTTCCATTTTGTACATCCAGCCATTCAGGATGCTGGATTCAGAGATGTAACCTGATTAATGACAAGTATAAGACAGCAAGTTTCTTCCAAGGTCTGGTTTCGTGTTAGGGTTTGATGCAGAAAACTGTAACTTCTGCAATTTCTGTAACTGGCACTTCTCAGTTAAGGCATTTTTATTTTTCTGCTTTCCTCTTTCAAGGGTTGGTACCAGCTAGGCAATGCGAAATGGTAGGTACTGACGTCCCTCTGAAATCAAATCCCTTATTACTTTGCAACTTGCACTTTAAATCTGGCATAGATACACTTTCTCTGTTTGCTTGTAATGTATCAAATGTGATAAATCAGTATTTTTAGCTCATTGCCTAGTAGTATCATTTCCCCAGGGAAGGCTTCTAACATTCCTTCCAGCCAAGAAAAAAGTGAACTTTTGAACCAGGGTTTCAAAGTATTCAGAGTACTAACAACAAAACTACACATTCATAGAGCTCAGTGAAGCCTACTACAGGCAAGTTTTGTTGCAGTGACCCATCTAGAGTAATCACAGGGACTCACACGGTGTTGCTGTGGTCTTTCCAGTGTCAATAATAACTGCAAGATTCTGTGTGCTACCAGCACTGAAGTATCAATAACATACAAAAACTTTGAAGCTTTAAAGAACTTAAAGCTTCTGCTTTGGCTAGCTTTTTAATGTGGTCTTTTTTTATCATGAGCCAGGATTAAAGGCAGAGTTCTAGGGCACTGCTGCCAGTGGAGAGAAGAACTCCATGCTGCTTTGTTCTCTATTAGGGACGTAACATCCACGTGTACCTGAAAAATTAACAGGTTGAGTGGGTGAGGTTTTACAGGAGGCCTTAGTTCTTTCTCTCTGTTTTCTGGCTTTATTTAAAACCACGGCTTTCATCTTGTGGGCATGGCCTTTATGTCAAGCCAACAAAAACTCTTTCACAATAGTATGATGCAGAAAAGCAAACTTCATGACTTCTGCCCACTAAAAAAATACAAGCAAAAAATTACCTGGACATGTCACATGGGCAAAACCCAAATTAATGGCAGTAATTCATTTCTGGTGAAAGAACCAAATATAGAAAAAGCTTACCTGAACATGGAATGAGCTGCTTAATGAGATAGATCAGAGACTGATTTGTTCAGTAGAACAGAAATTTTAGTCCCAGATTTGGTTATCTTATATAAAATATCAGGCTTCATATAAAATATTGATAGTGACGTCACCCAAATCTCGAATTAATTTTCCTGCCTTCCCACAAACAAATTTTTATACTCAAATACCTGATGCAAAGGAATGAAAGGTTGAGAAAATATCCTCTCTAGCCTGATCACACACCAAATCCCAAATTTTTTCTGCCATCTATGTCAAGCTTTCTCTTCAATCTTGATCATTATGTGACATCAAATGCAAAATTTCATTTCCTTGGTCTCAGGAAAAAAACCATATCAAACCTTTTTCCTCAGAACCTAGTAGCAGTTTCTTGCTTTTCAAAAAAGTCATACTGAAGGATGAAGCATGTCGATGATCCAGACCAAAAGCAGAAATTCCCTTCACATCTGAGAAAATGCTCCAGTCATCTGCCTGGAATCATTCGCATTTCCTCTTCTCTTTCCTTTTCTGCTGTAAGAAATCTCACTCTTTGGAACCCAGTAACAGGGAAGTTTGACAGGATTAGATGTCCATAACCCCAGAGTAGCCTTAGAATCTGGTTCTTCCCTCACAGAGATCTGGCCTTGCAGCTGGGCATCTAAACCTGTTAGTATGGCAAGGCATACCAGCACCTCTAACTGCAGCATTTCCTGTGGTTACTTTAAGCATTTTCCTTTGCTCTCCTTCCCTTCCTGTGCTTATTCCAAACCTGAATTGGAAGTACCTGAATCTCCACTTCTGTGTATAACAGTTACTGGTTTCTAAGTTAGAGGTGTGGGTGCCAGTCTAGGGGCCGAGCAAGGGACAGAGATGGTGGAAGCATCAGCACTGCACAGGCCACACTTGTGAATCTCAGAGAAGCTGTTCTGTGCTTCTGAGCTGAGTATTTGCTAGACAGTGCTAGCAACAGAATGTTTATGTAATTAGGAATAAAAGATTTCGCAGGATAAGATACATGATCTAGCCTTAAAATAGTTTATTCTTTAAAACAATTAAACAGAGATCTAATTATCTTACTTTGTGCCAGAAGTCAAGATGACTATGAATGACCAGAAAGAAATGGCACTCAGTGTTGACCTAAGTTTTTTCTGCTATGAAATAAGAATATTTCATGTACTTGACTGTTCTCAAAATACAAGGAATGAATGCTGCAGGAAAAAAATGAGGAGTCCAGCCTTCAAGGATGAGAAATGAGCTTATGAACAACTGATGATGTAAGAGGATAACCATAGTATGCTAAGTTTTTACAACTCTCTTGAAAAGTCCCTTCTGTTATTCTGGGATGACAAATCCCAAGATCTGCATTGCTCCAAAGTCTGTGTCTTTTTCCACTTGTTTGAGATTTATTTGGCTTCGTGACCTACTGTAAGAAGAAAAACTCATCACAATCTCTCCAACTGCCATTTAAGACATGCTTTAAATTTTAATGATTTTCTATGCATGAAGGCACGGAGAACTCATGAGTAAAGCTTGAATGTGTAAGAGAATTATAAAACAGGAGCAACTGTTTGCCAGAAAGTGCAATCACCCCCCTCTCCACCCTCTCATTGTCCACACTCCTCACCTCCAGAAAAATCCTGCCTCTGTGCACAAGGGATACTCTAGTCCAGACTTTGTGCCACACTGTATTACTTAATTAGATACTTAAAAAAGGAAAAGGTATACTTTTCATGTGGTCCCAGAAATTGCTAGTACTTAAGGCACAAATCCTTTCAGACAGGTTTGCCTGAAACTGCACAGCGGCTCTTCTTGAGAGATGCTCAAGTCTGAACTCAGCTGTAACTAGTGGTTGCAGTACCGACTTTAGCAGGGGTGGGAAAAGAGTTGGAAATCATGTGTTTGCATGAAAAAGATGTGACTGAGTGTATTTATTAGAAGCAGAAAGCAAGAAATACTTCAGAATGGACAAAATGGTCTTGTTCATGCAGACAACTTAACATTCACAGAATCACAGAATCACAGAATGGTAGGGGTTGGAAGGGACCTTGAGAGATCTTGGGTTCAACCCCCCTGCCAAAGCAGCTCCCTAGCTCATATTGCACAAATAGGCATCCAGACAGGAAATTCGTACAAATTCCTCAAAGAATCTTTAACCCTGAGGTTATTCTGCTTCTCAGCAGAGATCACATCAGCTCTCATGTCCATACAAAACATGGTTCACACCAGAGAACTGTCCACTGTCAGGAGGGGCTTAAAGAATGAGAACCTGTCTGCTATGTATGTGACCACAGCAAGCAAGACCACGAGCAGCATGGCAATTCCATTCAGATGGAGCCTGTCCTGGCATCTCATCTATGCTTTCTCAGACAAAAAGCCTTCAAGAAAAGGAACACTTCTGAGTGCTGTCCACACCCACAAACAGATGTAGAAGCGGAAAGCTAATACAGCAATTGGCCATAATAAACTCTCAAGAGAGATTTTGTAACCCACAATTGGACAGGATAATCCCAACCGCATAGTTTGACTCCCATGAAAGCTGTTTGACCTTAGATTTCTTTGGAGTATGCAGCTGGGGTTTTTTTCCATGTCCCTCCCTTGGGCATTCAATGGAATAGCTCTGTTTACTAGTGCTTCAGCCATTCCAAGTATAATATGTGTCAAAAATGTTATGTTATTTCAGGTCGACAAACTTAATTTAATGGCGTGGTCAGTGGGGTGGGATGTGATTAAATTAAAGATAATGTAAAAACTTCAAAGGAATGTTACCAGATGATAAAACTCTCTTAGAAAGGGACCTCACAATTTGTTGGAGACTTTCAGAGAAGGTTCTTTTGTAGAAGAGTCTCCAAGTAGAACATTTTGAACAGTGTCAGATTGGTTGGAGTTCCATCCAAAGCAACTGTAGGGATTATATCAAAGCAGAACCTCTGATTCTCTGTCAATATCAGACAGTAGCAAAGTAATGTAGCATTTCTTACTTTAGTCCTATAAAAAGATGACACCAACTTGTTAGTTAGATGACATCTAGCACTTTTCCGATTTTATGATGCACTCAAAACCATTAAACCAACACAAAACATTTAGCAAATAGTCCTCAGACAATACATGAACCCTAAGAAGATTCCTATTCCTTCTAACCCTCAATTGTATTATCTCAGGGAATCAAACATAGTTGGTCAAGCTTATGAGTTTTACAGTTTGTAATTTTCTTACTCCAAACTCCATGTTCATGCAGGAATCACTCTTTGAATACAGTGCAAATACGAGTTTACAGGTGCTCTGTAGGGGCTGTTCTTCAGTATGAAAGAAATTAGTGTAAAATCAAGATCATACAATTGGGGAATTTTCTTTCTGAAAAGTGTATCATTTTGCATAGTCCTGAAGCCCATAATTCATCTTCAGATTTCAAGTAGTCATGGGTAAAACTATAAGGGGTAAACAAGGGAAGAAGTCAGTTTACACTGTTATCTTAACAGTATTCTGACATCCAAAAGCCAATATTAAGGAGTGCTTATTCCACTTTGTGTGCATGATTCACATGCACAGCAGTTCACAGCCTCCACAGTAGTATTGGAATTTAGAAGCTATAAGCAAATTGTTATGATGGAAAACAAAATAACATGACCTTGGCCAACCAGTTCTTGGAAAATAAACCCCATGTGTATATCTTGTGAGACATGAAGGCAAAGTTTCTGTCAAATCAGCTTGTCTGAAACATCTTTTTGTTTGGTACTCAACAAGTGTGTTAGTGTGTGGAGAGTACAGACAAACCAAGTGGGCACTGGGAAGTTCAGGTCATCATGCTGAAACCCTGTTTCAGATGAACAGCTAGCCAAAACCATGATGCATAAATGCTTCATTAGTGTTCCATAATGCTGGGCGTAAGATGGACATAAAACACTATAAATTCTCCCACAAGGATGAATTTTAATCATATTATCATGTTCAGTGGTCCAGACATGCTTTGACTCTTCCTTGGGCCTGCTGAAATACATATATGAATAATAAAAGCAACAGCAGCTGCATTTGCAACTTGCCAGTCTGCACACAGGATTGTTACTGTATGACCTGTATCTGCCCAGAACAAGATAAAAACCCTCTCTTAATATAGCCAGTGGAATACTCTGGCACATCTCTCTTCATTCTCCCCTCTCCCTGCATTAGAAAAGGAGTTTACCTCTGTAACTACTATTCAATGCAGTGAGACAGAAGTGTTTTCTAGACAACAAAGGACCGAGGTAGAAAGCTTGTCTCCTCTCCAAAATGCAGAATCTCAACAAATACTCAGAATATTGATAAATTAAAACTTGGAAACCTGATAAATTCCTACCTTTACACTGAGCAGCCTTTATTTAATGTGCAAATCCTGGAAAAACAATAACACAAGGGGAAAAAAAGAGCATTTTGTGATACTGGGCCCAGTGTTATACAACGTGGCTTACTATAATGTAACAAACCATTTGGGATCTTTTCTGGAGTATATTCTTTATCTGTACATCTTTCTAATCTGTTCTTATTACAAACTCTTCTTCTTTCAGTGCTAGGCCATCAGGAGGGCTTTTGTTACTCGAAGGCTAAGTAAACAGGATGGAAAACAAGAAGCCCAAGCTATTGTATGTCACCGGGCAATGTCTTACTGCCACCTTGTGTCGAGTAAAAAGTATGAATGGTACACATTTCACGGACATCTAAACAAAGAAAGTCGGTCAGATATAAACAAGGAAACTTTATGCATGAATATGTGAATATATAGATAACATTGAAAGAAAAAAAAACCAAAAACAGTTTAAGCGTTCATAAAAAAAAGAGGAAAATGCTTAATTTTCATTTCAGTTTTGTTTTCACAAGCAAGTGGCAAATGTCAACCAATGGTTAACAGCCTTTTGGCTGTTAAAAGATGAAAAAAGGGCTTTTTTTTTTTTTCCCCCTGGGGAAAATAGTGGACATTTATGGTTTTATTCCCTGTGTAGATTTTTTTTTTTTTTTTAACAGTAACATCATGAATAATGGGATTTCTTGTGAAGCTAGAGATTTTTATCCCACTCTAGGGCTATTTTTTTCTAACATTGCCCACAACGCTCTTCACACATCGGTTCATCCAAGTAATGAAAAATTCCTACTTTGCTGTAGCTTCTTACGATTCAGAATAAATCCGCGTGCTGCAGACAACTTTGCAACCCACCAGATAAATCACACACAACGACAGGATTGGTCCTTGCACTATAACAACTTACAAAATCATTTCTTAGAGAAAATCTGTCCTCCGCTGGCTCCACAGAGATTAGTTTTCCTTGCGAAGCAATCACTGCGGCAGACATACGCACACATAAGCACGCACAGACAATGCCAAGGGAAGGCAAACTCTTCTGCAGCAAACATTTGACCTTGCAGAACAACAGTAAAAGAACATAGTTAATCAAGTAGGTATTAAAGGTGCTACCATTACTACGGGTTTGCTCTCTATCCATCTTTACTAGATAATGCTGTCCTGACCGAGACCGCTCACCGAACACAATCTTTTATGCTTTGAATCACTTGTTTTCAACTTTTAGTTTGCAGACCCCTCAAAGTCCTGTGGAGTATTTCTAAGGTGCCTTCAAAACTAGATTTTTTAAAAGAGGACATTTTTAAAAGAGCATATCTCTCTTGTATTTAACTGTATATGCAGAAGTTTCAAAAAGCTTTACTTCTCCACTGGCCAACATGTAAAGGTCCAAAAACTAAAAGAGGCAGGAAAGCACTGAATTAAAGCTCAGACTAGATCTCAAAGCTTTGGGGGCCACATGGAATTGCACAGTTTTCTTTAGGACACCTCGTATTTTTATCTTCAAGCCTGTTGAAACCAGTAAAATGCTACTATCAGCTTAACCGCTTAGTGTGACACCAAGCACCAGTTACAAACTTCTTGAGGCTTTTCCAGGTTGTGGTACCATGGCAGTGGATTTCTATAGTACAGTAGATAGGTTATTAGACAGGCCTTCAGTAAATCAGAAAGTACCTTGGGGTGGTAATACTGATTAGTGAGAAGTGGCTCCACTAATTCCATCATGGTCAAATGGTTCACGTGAGTATTATGAAATGGTAATGGACTACCGCTATGCAAGTTTCACCTCCCAGAAAGTCAGTGCCTGTGATGCCATTAGTCCCAGCACAAAGGAACAGAAGTTCTATGGCTTCATGCAGTATGATAAATGGATGAGCTAGTTACTTAATTTTGTGTGGATGATAAAGACTCTTTTCAGACATTTATGACCATTGCTAACCCCAAGTCATAAAAGTGAGCTTGTTTAATGTACTTGATGAAGGCACAATGCCGTACCTCTAGGGTTCACTGACTTCAGTCACTGCAGTCTGTCCTCCAGGCATTATTTGCAGGGTTAGTGAAAGTGCTTCTACAGCAATAAAAAAATTAAAATGAAACAATAATAATTAAATACATATAATACAAATTACCACTCTGGGTCTGTAACTAGCATAAGTCTTCCCACCCCTATATTAACTCTTTGTTTGCTATAAGAAACTTTTATCTGCTACTACTATTTTGCTCTTGGAATATCTGTGCTTTAGGCAGTCATGGGAGCACATTAACAAGGTCTAAATGTAGTAAGTTGCAGAAGATGTTATGACTCAGCTTGAGAAGACCAAAGCAGGGGATTGATTCATATCCAAGTGAAGAACCCAAGTCACACTGCCTGTGACTGCTGAACAGACAGGATTTGGGGAGGGGCAGGAAGGGGGGGAAAGCTCAGAGACAGGAATGGAGATGAGAAAAGCAGAAAAAGGTCAGAAAACACATTATTTGTGCCCCAAGTCCTCCTTCTTGTTAAGAATTTTTCTGAGAGGAATTTTCAAACCCTAGGACTTAGAGCCTTGAGTGATCTCTTATTGTACCCCTGTTGGGTTCCCACTAGGTTCCACATAAATGTTTCCACTGCTCCAAACTCTCTTTTTTTTCCTAGTTAATGTTTTCTGAGTCCTTCAGACTTTGGCAACAGAGTCCTATCATTTTGTCTTGGTTCTGCTGGTCAAGGAGAGGTTAGAAGGCATCTTTCCTCTTACTACTGCTGTATTTGTTACTGGCCTTGCCTTCTTTCCTTTCCTTTCATTTCCTTTCCTCATCTTTCACCTCTGCTCTTTTGTTACAAAAAGAAACAGCACGACATATCTTTTTTTCAGTCCCAAAAGTGCTCAAGGTCACCTAAGTCAGAGACCCCTCCTGGCTATAAGCAAGAAAGATGACAGTAACAGCGAGTTTCTCAGACCGCTTTAGCGTAAGACAGCTCCCATTTTCTCACTCTTTAATTCTCAGTTGATTGTAGGGCTACTAAATATGCAGTAGGATGGCATGCTTTGATGAGTCTCTCCCAGCCTGCATAACCTACTCCATGTATATGTTCACAGAAGTGCCTCATGGTCTCCCTCTAGATCCTGCAAAAGACACACTTACGGTTTGTCTGCCTGCCTGGAAACACAAAAATCTGTGAGGCCAAATATGAAGAAGTAATTAGAGATTTGTGCTTTTAGATCTCTTTTAAGAGTAAAGGAGAAAGAATTGGGCCCATCTTTTCTGTTGCAGCATTGTCAAATTACCAGTGCTCGCACAGATGCGACTCTTTCCTCTGGCAGGATGTGGATGTAAGTAAAACCTACTAAAAGTGGTAACTTAAGACTGAAGATGTCCCTTTCTTCCATATCAATATCATGGCTGCACAGTAGGGATTGGGATTATAAATCCACAGGAAATCTAAATCCTGGCATCTGATCCCAGCAAACCTTTGACTGTGCCACATCCTTGAAGGTGTTCAGTTGGAAAAGCCTGTCTGGAGGCCCCAGCATGTGAGCTATGCCTTTGGTGGCTTTTGAAACAGGCCTGTTTGATGGCAGCTTTTGGTGACTTTTAGCAGACTGATATTTTCTCCTCCTGCTGTCAGTAAAACCAGAAAGTTAGAAGTCATTCATTGTACTGTGAGAATGAGGTTCAGCTACTTTTCCTTGCAAGAGTTCCAAGGTTTTCTTTGGTAAATTCTGAACCCCTTGCTCAAGGTTTTGATGGAAATAGCTCTATATTGTTTTAACTTGCCTGTGATAAAGAAAACACAAGAGAGAATGTATGCTCACACAGCAGCCCATTGTGCTCTGCAGATTTACCCATACCAACAGGGACAATGGCTGCTCAGCTGCCAGTATTCAACAATAAACAAACATCAACAACTAAAAATGTTTGACAATAAATTTAATTACTGTTGGAGAGGGGGGTGTGATTTTTTTGTGTCTTACATAACACCAAGAAGAACCCGCTCAGGAAAGTTGGTCAGTATTTCAAGCAGAGGAGCTGTGCAAGTAAATCATCAATGGAAAGAGAGCTCTGCATCTGGTACAGAGGATAAAAGGGAGCTAAGCAACCAGCAGGATGCAAAATGACAGCTGTTTAAACCACATTTCTAACTGCTGTGGCCAATGGTTTTATATCTCTGAGGAACAAACAGGCAGCCCTGGGGAGAGGGGGTTGGAAAGACACAGAAAAACAGAAAAGATCAGCATATTATTATTTCTATTGTGGCCAGACTGTCTGTTCCTGTCCAACTTCTATAATAGCTAATTAGCAACTGCCAGAGTTTACCCTATCCAAACATCTGGTTATCCAGGCCGTGCTTTCCTCTCTAAAGCTATAAAGAATTTTAACATGTTTGAAAAAGCATTTCCCTCTGGCTTGCTGAGATAAAATAACATATAAACAGTCCCCTTGGGCATGGTACATCCTCTGCTCAATAGTGTTCCCAAACTGGTTTATTCCCCTGTCCTCCCCAGCAACTTGTCCCCAGATCTCCTAGCTCCTGACTTGCTGAAAAAAGTGTCCAGTGAAGTACACAAAAGCCCTACACCATACGAGAAGAACCATTCCCCCACTCTGTTCAGGAGCAAGAAAAAAAGCTGCTGAAGAAGGTATTTCACCCTCTGCGATGAGGCTTTGCAACAACATAGAACAGTACACCCTGACTCTGATACCTTTCTGAGCGGTGCTTCCATCCATGAGGTGCCTCTACCTCCACAAATGCTTTAAGTGACAGTCTCACTAAGCGTGACCCACCCTCTCTAAAACACATGGATTTCATGTTAAATCTGTCTGTCTGACAGGAGGAGGTTGGGAATACAGCTGTCAATGCAAGGAACTGCAATCAAAACCAACCTCCTAGGAAAATACAGACTGCTACACAGCAGTATGAAAGGATCAAAGGAGGGGAGGGAGGAAAACTGACCAATCCAGTCATTCCTGGAATTACTCCAAACAGGCTACACAAGTTTCCCATTGAACCAAAAGTCTGTTTACCTTCACAAGATACAAAGCTTATTTGCTCATCCAACTTTTTCTTCTGAGCACCACTTCACAGGTAGGCAAACTGTGTTTCATCTGGTAAATTTGTTCTGTCTGCATCTGGAAGCCAGAAAATATTGTGCCAGTGAAAGTTTCCATCCATATTTCAGCAAGGTACTTTTATACTGCTTTGGGAAGTCTGATTCAGCTGTTCATTCACGTTAGCTGAGACTGAAACCACTTATATGAACTTATATGGCTGCGGTACCATATACAGAGAATGATAGAAAACAGTATTTTGAGAAGTTGTCTGGTGAAGTCACAGGGTACTGGATGATGCTACCCAGCTTTTTGCTGTTTGCACAGAACAGTTACATCAGAGGAAGAGAAAGGTGACAGTAAGTCTTTACACAGCCCTCTAAGCCTGCTGCTATACCCACTGAATCCTCTCTCTTTCAAAGACAGCCTGACAAAAAAGAAATTCAGATGAGAAGGGAGAATGAGCACATGGCTGAAGGATGGATTTTTCTGCAGCCACCTCAGACTGTGGATGATCACCACAGCCACTGCTCCTACTGGTTCCTCTTTCTCCAACTTCCTGGCCTATCTATCGCTATTATCTCCCCGCCTTCTCACTGCAGCTGCCCTACAAAATGTCCCAGCTAACTCCCTCTACCACCTCCCAAGTGCTGCTGTGTATGCACCCCACCTCCCCCTGATGCCCATACACGCCTCGCTGCAGACCCAGCTATGAGGAACAAGGCTGAGGAGAGTATAAATCTTGTGACTTACACCTCTACACTTTAGGGGAGTTCCTGCCTTGTTCCAGGGCTCACAATACCCCATGAACCCCCTGCAAATGCCTGAAAATCCCTTCCACTTTGACATGACCAGAATGAGAAGAGATTAAAAGAGCAAAACAGGGACGGTGCTATGGAGAGTTTCTAGGATCCAAAAACAATTTAGACTGTATCGATAGAAAGCATAACAAGATATTACATTGCATACCAGGATACTGCAACTGTTGATTAAAACATTGGCAAAAGTACAAGGAAACAAGTAAAGAGAAATTTTGTGTCTAGCTCCAAACCTCATTTTAGAAATAAGGGCGTATCTGTCTCTAACTGTAAAATCATGGGAAGAAGAGATACATCCCTTTTGACTTGGGAAGTTAACCAGTTTCATTTCCCTTTCCCCCCTCCACGTCCCTGAAATAATCCCTTTTTGTCCTGGGAGGGCTGTCCTTTCCTGGCATTTTCTTCTCTTTCAGAATTTTTTTCATGTACATGCACAAAGTCACTCAAAATGTTTCTGCTGTAGTTTGTTATCTGAGCCTTGTAGCTCAGGCTTGAGAGGGTTTATCAGAGAAAAAGGGAAAAATGAGAGGTTCAGCTGAGTGGATCTTCTGCAGCCTGCCAAAATCAAATGTGACAGTAACAGATCGGCACAACAGGAGGTGGCGATGATGGCTGCAAGACTAGTGACACAGACCTGTGTCACAGGTGAACATTATCTGTAAAACTCACACATGGTCTCAGCTGGAGACCATCTCTGAAACCTCAACTACCGCTCTCTGTTTGAGGCAGGATCTCATAGTTGCATGTCATGTTCATTTCTGACTGCAATTTTCTAGGAAAAATAATGGCGTTAACTTGTGGTCTCCAGAGGTACTTTTTTTAATACTCCTTCACAGGACTGTTTGGGTTATACTCCATATTTCACCTGGGGATCCCCTTAGAGGGGTCTTTGTGGTGCCTGAGAGGATGGAGCTTTGGGAGCTTTTGACTTTATTTTACTGGAGTTTGAGTTCTCTCTTCACTTCATATCCAGAAATCTGTCCTGGCTACTGGCATATCTTAGAGGAATACTGAACACACACATAGGTTTATGTCCATGTGGGGCTATTATACCTGACAGATTCTGCCTGAGGGACCTCAGACATCCGAGTAATCGGTCTGTGAGACAATACACACGGAACAGCAGCAGCACAATTACACAGCCAGACCAAACCACAGCACTTCCTGACGATTAGTGGTTAACTTCATAAAGCTCTCATGAGTCAGCGTGCACTTGTGTATTTGATTGCCACTGGATCTGTTGTTTGCAATTTTCCTTTGAGAATAGCATTTCAAAAGGCTAATCCCTACTGCTTCAAAGCCATGCTGCTTAGACTTTCGTTACACAGCAACCTTGCAAACATGGTTGGCGTTTGACTCTACACTAGTCCAGCCCTAACATGTTATTCTACTTCCCTGTAACCAGCTGCCTTTAAAGTAATATATAAGTTCATTGTGAATACCATCTTTCATTACTCCCTCAACTATTATTATTATTACTATTATGAAAATTATGTCCTGTCCAGGTTGCAATTGTTTTGGAGTTCAGGGAGCTTGGCTTATCCTATGCAAACACAGACTACTTCTTTCAAAATAGCAGCTTTTTTTTCCCCCAGTAACATGTTTTCCAAGTGCTCATATTTTAATCAATAAAACCTGATTTACTCACCCACTGTAGTCAAAGCCACCAGCTACAATAGACTGGATTTCACTATACCTTTTTTAAACAGCACTCCTACATATCACTCCATAACTTCTTTTATTTTAAAGAGCAGTTATTGTGACTGTGTGTTTTAGCCACTCCTTTCTCACAAAAGGAGTTGCCTCCCTCTGTTTTCTCCACTAGAAAAGAAGGAACTGTTCTTACTTTTGCTTTCTTCCCTTTCCCCACCCCACCGCAGCAGTCCCTCCATCCTTTCTACTCATGTGTGGCTGTTCAGTAAACTTTGAACAAGCATGGGATATATATATATATAATATTCCTTGACTTAAGTCAATATCGGTTTATTTTAACATTTAGCAAGGGTTTGGGCCAGATGACTTCCAAGTCTGTCTGTCAACCTCAATTATTTTTCAATTCTAAAAGTTTAAACTGTTCCAGGACAAATTCTTCCATCACTCTTTGCATAGAACAGCAGCTTGTTTTACAAGGAAATCCATCCTTTTATACAGCAAGCTGTTCTGTATGTGACAGCTTCTTGCAAATTCCTCAGAGCAGCATGGATGGGATTTTAAATTTCTTTTTAATGGAAAAAGTATAACAGAGCAGAACAGAAGAGATGTTTGATGTCTGTTTTATAGAGATGTACAGACCATGTGGCTCATGCAGATCACAAAGTTCAGCACAGACTCAAACAAGCTCTGACCAATCAAGTTCCAGTAAAAAACATTGTCTACACAGCATCCTACTGCTGCACTGAGAACTTCTCTGAACCAGAAGAGACAACTGACTTGTCAGCTGTTCCAGTGCTGTTTTCACATAGATGCTATGTCCTACAACAACCATAACCTAAATACCCATTAGTGAGTGCAAGCACACCATCACAAGCATGTGAGGCTGATATTGACCATCCTGAGACCCAGCTATACATCAGGTGCTACTATGGAGTAGTGGGATCCCTGGAAGCATGATGTTTTCTCTCATTCATGAACTACTTTCATGTATGATCTTTCCTGAATATGAGAACCTCTTTGCTCTTTGTGGTATGAAGTATGTGTCTTCTGACTCGTGTACCTGCAATGGTCCTGAAGGGTGGTTGTGTTACTCTGGATTTAATCCTAAATAAACAGAACTTAATATTATGCCCCTGTTTAGGTTAAAAGCAGCTTTTCCTTTAATTCAGTGGATTTCAAGGATTCCATCCAACTTTCAAGCATAATGTCTTTTCACCAGTTTTAAATAAATGTAGTGGCTTTAATGCAGCAGATGATTGCCTAAACACGATAGTGTAATATGT
Organism: Zapornia atra; assembly: GCA_013400835.1. NCBI lineage: Eukaryota > Metazoa > Chordata > Aves > Gruiformes > Rallidae > Zapornia > Zapornia atra. The sequence goes on along the minus strand of VZTU01002292.1, from coordinate 284,638 downwards.
ACGTTCACTAGTAGGCAGGCATTTTAAGAATATGCCAGGTTATTTATTACCTTTTCCATTAGGAGAGTAACTGATTATTTTTGCAGTTTAAATAGATTTGTTTTTCTTTCAAAGGGATGAAACCAGTGCTGCCATGCTGCAGATGGCATCATTTGCCGACTGGAAAATTTATTCATGAGATGAGCAAGAACCAAACAATGTTTTAAACAACTTTCAGACACTCTTAGGTAATTATTGAGTCCATTTTATGGAGATCATTTCAAGTACAATTTAGGCAATATTTAAAGAAAGCAAAAAGACAACTACAGAATTTTTTTCCTATTAAAGATAGAAACATGACATGGACTAAGTTACTAGAAGCTGTTGTCATGCCACCCCCTTCAAGTGAAGTACTTCTTAGTTTCTGCAGAAGAAAGGTGTTCTTTGGAAGGACAACTTCACAAAGATTTCTTTAGATTATTGCAACTTCTTTAAGGATAGATTTCTTCAGAAATTATGCACTCATGAGATTTTTCTCTGTTGAAAGGTTCCTCATAATGAGAAATAAGGACGGATATGGGATGAATTGTTTAGCAAGATAGACAATATGGAAATATTTTGTGAAAATAAGGCATATTCCATTACATTTAATAACTGGGTCTGGCCTCTGAAAACTTAAGGCACTTAAATACATTTCTCAGAAGTCTAAATTAGAGTATTAATAATGAAAAATCATTTTCTTCAGCCCAAATTTATATTGGTTCATATTAGCTGTTAAAAGCTAACACACTGAAAGAGCAGAATATGAAATAAGCATGATGTAACTTAAAACTAAATGATGCAATAATCTGCAGACACTGCCATAAGAAATGCCAGTGACTGATATTTTAGCAACAAGCTGTGTATGGAGTCGCCAGCCTGGCAGCTCTGCAGAGCTGGGATCATTCTCCCACAGAAATGATGCACAAGGTCTAGACTCTTGAATTCAGATCATACAAACCCAGCCAATGTGAGGTCCTACATCTCAGGAAAAGCAGAAAATCCTAGAAATAAGTAGTCAGGAATCTCTCATGAGCCCCCAATTCAGTGTTCCTCTCTTGCCAGAAAGCCAGGTGCCTTTGAAGGCAATGATTGACAGGCTCCCACAAGAGTTTCTATTTAGCCATTGGCAGGGGTGAACACCTTCCAGAATGTATAAAAGCTATGTTACACTTACAAGGCCTAATTGTTACCCCAGAATCTCAGAGATCACTGTTTTTAATGACAGGACCACTGCCACCATCTCTGAAACAAGGATTTCACCCCTTTCCTAAGGCAGAAATCAATCTATCACTTCTGTGAAACAGGGGACATGAAAATAGCCCATGAGACAATTGGCAGTTAATTGATATGCAAAAGGGAGAACTCAGTAACTGCCATGTTAATTTATCAGAATATTTTAAATTTAAAAACAAATGGAAGATTCCTATCCTTTTTTTTTTTTTTTACAAAGATCTACATATAGCAATTTGTCACTTTTCACTTTATTGTGATTTCTTTTTCTCTATCCAAGCAGGTATATATATAAAATTCTAACCAGAAAGAAAGGTATCCTTTATTTCTTAGTACTACTACTGTCCTCTTCAGGTATTATTCTTTTGAAAAATAATAATTAAATATCAAACACTTTGTAAGTAGGGATATCTTATGGACTGGGCTCTATTTGCCTTTATGATAATTGACTGTAAACTTGCTTATTGAGAGCATTTTCACATAAACTGTTGTCTACCCTACTGCCTGACACCTTCCATCAGGCAGCATACCCATCTGTGTCAGTACTGGTTTTCTACTCATATCTCTGGACAATTTCACTGAGTAGTTTTTTTCTCAGCATGGGTCCAGCTGGGAAACCCTGACCTTCACTGAAGGGTTGTGGAATAGTTCTTGTAACTGCTACGACTTTTCAAGAGAAAAAACAACTCCAGGGTAAAAGCAACCCCGCTCATTGCACTTACACTGTTGTTTTCCAACTTAGCAACTTATATTCTGAGCTCTGAATAATTTCTTTCTGCAAATAAAGAGAATAGAGTTGTCACTGCACTAATCTTTAGATTGTGACTGTATTAATCCTTCTTTTAGATTAACATTTGTCGGGGGAGGGGGTGCAATTCTGGTCTAAGCAGCACAGCTAAAATTCCGAGCCTTATTCCTGAGAGGGCTGTATAAATCAGTTAGATGTGTTGATTACCAAAATAGCTGACACCAAGTCCATGGAGACTGCTATTCATAGGATTTTGTAGCTGTAACTGTATGTTGCCATAGTGTGCTATCAAAGGATGTAAAATATAGAAATGGGTACGAATATCCCGTTGAGATGATGAATCTATGGATTTTTCCACTGTAGTGGAAAAGTATTTCTTAAATATCAAAGGCATAGCACCAAAGAAGAGCAAGAAATCTACTCCCAGCTCTAGGGATATCGCTGCCCAGTTTTGTGATGCTCCCAGCTAGTCAGCAGCACCTCTGGACTTGTTCTCCAGGATGCATACACATAGCCTGGAGATTTTTAGAGATGTTCACACAATGAGCTGTAGATGCTGTAAATGACATAGCTCTTTTAATGACTAACTCAAAGCGCGCTCTGCTTTATGTGGAGGATGCAACAAATGCTGCCGCCTCTTGCTTGCCTTTGTATTATGTTGCAGTCACTGGGGAACTAATAGTCTGATCACTGCCTGCTGACTGTCCACACCCAAACAACCTCTGAAGAAAGTTGTGTTGTAATAATTTCCAAGGTGTTTTTAAAGAGGCTATGAAAAAGATGGTAAGAAAATTACCATGTGGCAGAAAGACAAACTACCATAACCGTTTTATGTTTACCTCTGTTTTCATTGTAAGAAATATAATCCCTGCTTTAGTCCATTATATTTTCTCCTTAAGCTAACACTAAAAGAAATGAAGCATAAAAGTGGAAGCAGTCATGATAATTCATAGTAGTTGAATTCCCTCATCACTTCATAGTAGAGTTAAATTTTCTCTCTTGTCCATGAACATCAGTAAGAAAAAGTGATCTATGCTTCCTTCATTAACAAAATGCTGTTTCACAATTTAAATTCATTTAAAATTCAAAGTGGTGTTTCCCAGTTTGGTCAATCACACTTGGATAATATGGCTAAGCCAGGGAAAGAAACAGGACAAATTCTCAGCCAGAATAATTCAAGGGGATTCAAGTGATTTTGCTGAACTGAACTGACTACATCACTTTAACACCGAGTCTTAGATGTGGTACAAGCAAAGCTAGCTTGATGGTGAGCTTCATACCTTCTGTTTCTACCATAAGATAGTAATTCACATGCATTGTTTTGCCAGCATCCAAATATCACCTCTTCAGGTTTCAAATGCCACTATTAAAAAGAACAATCCGTTGCCTGTATATCCAAGCAATGAACTGATATGTGCCACCAAAATCACAAAGCTCTTTGTCCAGCTAATACTAACAGCAACATGTGGCAAGCAGATAAGTGCAGCAAAAATTCCCTTTAACATGCCCTTCTAATATCCTGATATGCTCTTCAATTGGAAAACAGGTGTGATTTATTGAATTTAGATCATACATTTGAATTAACTTGATAAGACTATGTAAGAGTTTATAACTTTCCAAAATACTGGGGATTTTATTCTGAAATAATCCCTCACAGCACATAGTCCTAAAAAGCATACTCAGAATGGAAGAATGTAGCTATTTGATGATAATCCAGTCATTTTCATTACCATGAAAATCATGTAGGAAGCTACCAATGAGCAAACAGGAACAGATGTGATTCTTTACAACAAGCCTTGCCTTGGCAGGACTGCTGTCTGGATAAGCCAATGCCAAAGTGCAACACTGGAGGGGTTGTGTCAAAACTTTTTCTTCCCAATGTTACGTGTTTCCTGATGGTATGCCATAGAGAGCTAGCCAGGAAAAAATAAATAGCCTTAAGGCTAGAAGAGAGGCTGCTTAATAGAAAGTTAATGTAAAACTGTGCTTTTTCTCTTGCATCTTTATCTTGTGATTTATCCCATAGCTGGCCAATCAATACCTGCCACTGTTAACAGCGTTATATAGTGTTCATGGTGATGAGGAAGTCATGGTTTTCTCATTCAGTGCTACTCTTCTGCCTACAGCTTTTACACTGAGTTGTGAAAAAGATGGTTATGAGGAATATTGGGGAAAAAACCTCTGCAACTTTCAATTTAATGACAGCTGTGCTGGGAACAATGTTGAAGTAAAAGGATCAGTCTCATTTACCAATGCTCAAGCACACACATTTCAGCTCTGTATTCCTGATTCCTTTCTCCGTTTCAAAGTCACTTTGCCTTCGGCTGGAAAACTACAGTTCTTTCCTTCATTACACTTCTATTCCTTCAATAATTAGCTACAATAATTTCCTACAAGAAATCCAGGGAGGGACTTTTTAGAAGAGCATGTAGTGATAGGACAAGTGGGAATGGTTTTTAATTGGAAGGGGTTAGATTTAGATTGGATTTTAGGAAGAAATTCTTCACTCTGATGGTGGTGAAGCACTGGAACAGGTTGCCCAGGCAGGTCAGAGATGCCCCATCCCTGGAAGTGTTTAAGGCCAGGTTGGATGGGGCCTTGAACAGCCTGGTTGAGTGAGAGGTGTCCCTGCCCATGGCAGGGGCTTGGAATTTGATGATATTTAAGGTCCCTTCCAACCCTCACCATTTTATGATTCTACTGGAAGTCCAAAAATGGGTGCCTAATAAAAGTCAGACAAATTATCACCCAAAGCACACTGCATGCATAACAGGCTTTATCATGGACTACAGAAGAATTGGGAAATGGTTGCCTTACACGTGTGACTAACTAAACGGGGATGAGTGCCTCTCCCAGATAGCTAAAAATGACACAGGCACAGCATCTGACAGGAAAGGCAATCACTTAGATCACTAAGTGCTATCAGTGTTGTGACCCAGATGTCAAAGTTCAAGCCGACACCCAAGGAATTCATAAAGAAACTCTCAGAATAGAAGAGGAACCACAAAAGGGAGTATAAATAAAGCTGAATAAAGTCTTCTTAAAAAGAGTAATTTGTCAAAGTATGTACTTTGGGAGTAACTCATGTTGTGTGTAATAATACTCAACAAATGCTTTCTTCTAAATGTATTTTTTGGAAGTAACTCTTCAAATGGACAGGTTTCAATGCTTGAAATCATCTATTTTTAACAGTACAAACATTACTTACTCAAACCAATGCTTCACTAAATCCTGAGTGTGCTGGTTTTGGCTGGAGCAGAGTTAATTTTCTTCTTAGTAGAAGATGATTATTATGAGGCTGTGCTTTGGCTTTGTGCTGAAAACAGTGTTGATAACGCAGGGATGTTTTTGTAACTGCTGAGCAGTGTTTACACAGAGCCCAGACCTTTCCTGCTTCTCACACCACACCACAAATGAGTAGCTGGGGTTGCACAAGAAGTTGGAAGGGGACATGGCTGGGAGACCTGATCCCAGCTGACCAGAGGGATATTCCATACCATACGAAATCATGCTCACCATATAGAACTGGTGGAAGGGGAAGGAAAAGGGAATGTTTAGAGTGATGCCATTTGTCTCTCCAAGTAACTCTTATGTGTGATGGAGTCCTGCTTTCCTGGAGATGTCTGGACACCTGCCTGCCCTGGGAAGTGGTAAGTGAATTCCTTGTTTTGCTTTTCTTTCATGTGTTGCTTTTCTTTACCTGTTAAAATGGTTTTATCTCAATCCATGAGCTGTCTCACTTTCACCTTTCTAATCCTCTCCCTCATCCCACCAGGGTGGGGAGTGATCAAGAGGCTGTGTGGTGCTCAGTTGATGGTTGAAGTTAAAACATGACATGGAGCAAAGTTAGACAGAGGGACATTTTGCCAAGACAATCATTTCTGGTTTGCTACAGCCCCTAACAGAGCTGCTCCTTCACTACTACTTTATACTCAAAAAATCAGTAAGTGTTTGAGAAATAACAGCACTGTTCCTCCTTTGCCTTTTATCCCCTTTGGATGTCAGTTATATTCTTGATGTCACTGGTTTCTTAATGGAAAGAGGCTTTATCCACGTGGTTTAGGATATACAGAAAAGTTACCATTGAAATTGGTTCTGAAGAATAGAAAAGGTATTTTTGTAGTATTTTAGAAAGTTCTTCTACTATTTTTTTTCTTTTCTTCTATAATATTTTCATTTGCTTCAGAGGAAGGCAAAAAAAATAAGTCTAATTTTAGATCAATCACTTCACATCTTGCTGGCAAACAGAAAAATGGGGTTTGTGTAATTTATGTTGGTCACATGAAACCTGCCAAAATTTGCCTAAGGTAAAGCTTTGGAGAAATGGCAAACAGTGTCTCCCTGACTAAATTTCAAAAGGCGTCTGCCCACACTTACTGAAGGGATCAGCTGAACTTGAATGCTCTATGGCCACAGCTCTGGTACAAGCCAAGACTTTCCTTCCTAATTGGAAACAGGAAACTTCCTTTCATTTTTCTTTAATTAGGGATGGCAAAAGGAGGCTGTTGGCCTTTAGAACACCAGCATTTTGGTTACAAAGCTACCCACACAGAAATGAGAAACTACCAGAACCCAATTCCCCTTTTGGTACCATTTTTGGTCTCTTTGAGGAAGGACCCAGTTCAGATGATGGACAACCTGTACAGCCTCCTGCCCCATTTCATCCACTTCTGGCATTATGATGGGTCTAAAGCAAACATTCAGGCTGTGTGTTGAACAAGATCCTTCCTCAGGGTCCAGGATGTCCTAGGTGTCAGAATGAATCAGCACTAAAGCATTCAGGAGACTGCTGTCTTTCGACCACTACTCTTTATCTGTTCAAAGGCTGAGATGCATGAGGTGACTGAGGCTGGCATTCACAGGGAGAGAAACAGGAGCTCTTGTTGTGAATGTTTCCACTGAAAACTAGATTTTCCCTCTTCATCTGCTTCATAGTTTCTTTGTGGTGCTACCTGAGCCATTTAAACTGAAGTTTACACTGGAGTCACTACATGGATGTGCTTTATTCTCTGGGTACTTGACTTGAGACTTGAAGTCTGATTACCAAGGGAGCTGAACACTTACAGCTGCAGCTGATGTCAATAGCATCCATGCTCTGAGCCTGCTGAGTTATTCAGAGCTAAGTATATGGAGAGTAGGATCTCAGATGTTTAGATTTGGGCAGCGAGAAAGTTATTTTTGCCAAGTTACTTTTGTGTGGCTACCTCTCCCCTGTCTTGTGAAAGCATCCATGCTAAGACCACATCCACCAACTTTCTCACTACAGAAATTCTCCTGGAGGAATCCCACTGATAGACCAAGAGACAAGACCATGAGTGTCTTCTGAAGGTTTAAACCTTCATTAGAATGCCCCCAAGAACAGAGTAGACTGTCTGACCTTAGGATCAGTTGTTACCTGGCTTGCCTTGCAGCTCTCCAGTGGTAATTGGAAACCCATAACCTCACACCATGCCCCAGTACTGGTAACCCACTGTGCTTGGTTTGTTCCTACAAGAGCACAGGAAATGAGGTAGGATGCACAACCTGATGTTTAAGGCCAGGTTATACTGTAAAGCTGCCACAGCCTTCACAGAGCTATTATCAGGTCTGCAAAGGCATGTCATTTGCTTCTCTTGTTTAGGAAGGACTGTCAAACAGCCCAAGGGATGTTATATGAGCTCAGAACCAAGCATCCATTTCAGGGAATGACCTGGGAGCAGTGTTCAGAGAACATAATAGCTGGATGAGTATGTTTAGGACTCAACAGATTCTGGAGGTTATTTGAAACAGGGAAAACAGTAAAGCCCATTTCCAAACATCCTAATCAGTGGAGAATTGGCAGAAGAAGAGTAGAGCAAAGAAAGCTTTTTACCTCAATGTAAAGATCATGCAAGATTTTGAGGACAAACAGCCAAATGATTGGAGGCATTGTAATAAAAGTTACCTTTGGCTGATGGATAGATACCTTTCAAGACGTAACAGATAATCACTCTGACATTTTCTGGTAGGTGGAAAAATACAGCAGAGATCCACCTACAAGCCTATCCTATAACCTGGATACAACCCAGGCCCCTAGCCAGCCAGGTATAGCTGAGATGTTGTTTGTCCTTGCCAAGGTATGAGAGACTTTCTACACTTGTTATCAGTAGAAGACAAGTTGAATTTGACCTATGATCTGATACAGAACGAGAGAGACCTCATGGAAACACAAGAAAGAGCAAATGCCACAAATGATGCTTGAAAACCCTGATGCTTGAAAAGCTGAGGACTGTTCCAGACAGTGTTCCAGCCTACATATCTCTAAAGTAGCTGCAGGGATATTACTGGACAGATATGATCCTGTGTCCTGGTTCCAGCTAGGATAAAGTTAACTTTTTTTCTAGCAGCTGGTGGAATGTGGGGTTTGGGAGCTAGGATGAGACCAGTGCTGATAACACAGGATGATTTAGTTGTTGCCAAGCAGTCAGGGACTGCTCAGTTGTTCATACTACCCTGCTAAGGAGAAGGGAGGGGACACAGCCAGACAGGTGACCCATACTGGCCAAAGAGGGTATTCCATGCCAATTACATCATGCTCAGCATAAAGGGGATCTTGAGATGGAGAAGCACGCAGCTCCAGGACACTCAGATTTTTGGGGACAGTTCAGGTCCAGAACAGCTCTGAGCTGTAGTGCCCGAGTTGTGCAGTTTGGTGAGAAACTGCATTGTGCATCACCAGTTTCTTATACTTCTACTCTAAAAGTCCTATTATTACTATTTCTCTCTCTGCTATCCTAGGAAACTGTCCTTATCCCAACCCACAAGGTTTGGCTTTGGTTTTTCTCCTTTTTCCCTTCCCCTTTCCCCGCCTCAGAGCAAGCGGCTGCGTGGTGCTCAGCTCTCAGCTGAGGGCAGAACCACAACATCCTGGACCACATGATTTTGTTTCTGGGCCTTGCACCCTAAAGAGGTGGTCAGTAGCCAAAAGGCCAGCTGGGTGTGTTATACCTAGAGGGAGATCCATGGTAGAGCTGTAGGGTACTCCTAGAAAATGCTGCACTCATTTATTTCTTTGCCCTGAGACTAAGCTTCACTTGTGCTCTGTCTAGAGACCTATTTAGAAGGACAAGTCTGAAGGCTACAGCTCACCCTGAGTTTTGGATTAGATAAGGTAGAAAACCATAAACTTCTTCCTGGAGAGCCTCACCACCCCAACCTGCCTGACAGTGGCACACCTAGGTTTCTCCTGTGGAGTTGGAAAGGACAGCTTTTAACACTGTAAAATCTACAGATATTTGCATATTTCATCAGGAAACGAGGTCTGTTCCAGTTCATCTCATCCTAATATCATGTTGATAGCAGCATAAGGAGTAAAAAACAAAAAAAGTCATTAAAGAAAAAGTCTTACATTCCTAAAACCTCTAGATAAAGCAAATGCACTTGTGCTATCAACTATCAGACAGGGTGATTGCTTTTTTTTCTAACTCCTCCCTTTTTGTAGAAGCCAGACTTAATGAACACTGAAATAAATATTGTCACTGCCTTGTAAATAAAGTCTTTGTTTTCTTCTGTCATTCCTTTGAAAGTATCTTCCCTCAGTTCACAGTCACATCCAATGTGACTAAGCAAAGTCAAAGGCACTCAGTCATATCATTTTGGGGGTATCATGTTTTGTTCTGAGATTTGAAAAAAAAAAAAAGTCTTTACAGAAGAGGAAAGTGTCATAGTGCAAAGGCTGAATGGATTTCAAAGTGTTCACTCTGAAAACATGTGTTAATTACACAGTAGATTTGAACATTTGTGGAGGTTAGTGTTTTCTCACAAGTTACCTGCTGTATAAGCCATCTTTTCCCAGGTTTCTGTTCACCCAACCAAAGAATGCCTAAACAAACGCAGATGGGTCCTGAACAATTCTGCAATTAAAAATTAAAATAAAACAGTAAGTTACTGATATTTGGATGAATTCTCAAATATTCAAAAAATAAAAGCCTGTCTCTGCTCAGAATGACTCAGTTAGCAAACCTGTTAAAATTAAAACCTGATTGTAAATAATGTAACCAAGGGATATATCACTGCTATTCTTCCATGAAGGACAAACAATGCATAGTTAGATCCAGCCAAATGAATCAAGACAAGGAAATTAAAAAAGGATTATTGGAGGGGTGGAGCCATTTCATCTGCCTTTGCATCTTATTACATACTTGACTGAGAACTCGCTTGCCAAACTTTATCAATGTGAAAAGTGCAAGAAAAAGAATTACAAATGGAATGAAGTTTAATAAGACATATGGATCATGTTACCTTTTGTAAACGGGCATTGATCCTGAAGCCACTTCCCTCTGACCTGATAAACAAATCCCCTAGAAACAAATCTACAAGAAGAAAAACTAGTTCCCTATAGCAGCACTCAGCAAGGAGGCTTTAAAAGAGAAAACACTACTGATGATACACCCAGCATCAGTTAATCAAGCACTTGTTGACAATTCTACTTAATTGCATATGAAAAGGATGTGACATACTGGAATTTGCTAAATCTTCCCGGGGTAACCTTGGTAAGTTCAATCATATACACTAATTTTTCTGCATGTGTGGCATATTTCTGTACTTTTTTAACAATGCTTTTTCATTACAAATATTTTGCTGCTGAGAGATTCCCCCCATAAATGTAACTCGTAAGTACTCATAGAGTAACCCCTAAGTTTCAAATTACTTAAAAAAAAAAAAAGAAAAAAGGAATCTGTAAAGCTAAAAGAAAAAATAATATTTTTAATATAAGACTTCCATGAAAATATGCCTTTAACCCTATCTCTTTCTGCAACAGCATTCTATTTGAAGAATATCTGGAAGCTTCATGCCAAGCTGAAAAATTCTGCATGGGGAAGAGGTGGTTATTAAAAAAACAAAAAAGGAAAAGAAAAAAAAAAGGAAAGAGAAAGCCTGGCCAAACAATGAGCAGTCTTTTTCTTTCATTATAACAGTATTGCTCTTCACAAAATAAAAATCTTGACAAATGAAAAAGTAATACCAGCAAATCTCAGAGCAATGGTATGCAATCAGATCGTTGCTCAGAAGTGGAAAATAGTAATAGTTCCTCATTATTGTCATTCATTATATGCCTTGAATGCGACTTTTAGTGCTTGTCCATTTTAATTAGCATATGTGTTAATTAACCTTTATCTATTAAAGAGGAATGAATAGATGCTTATATATTTTTAGCTATCCACTAAGCTTGTGAAAGAAAAAATTTCCATTATAAAGATTTGATTTTCTTCCTGTAAAAGTCTGAATGATTGTCTTCTAATGGCTGAAGAGTTTGTAAAAAGCATACTAGCAAACTTGATGAAATAATTTGTTTCTAATCACTTTAGAAATCAATCCAATGGGACCATATAATTAAACAAAATTATATTCAGTGTGTGATATTTAATAGCTCAAGAAAAAAAATCAACATATATTTGAATTAATTCAGTCTAATAAATAAAAGTGCCCAAAGAAGCCTGCAATCATGAACAATTTTAAGATTCCTCTTAGCAAACAAAGAAGCTGAATTACAGAAGAGATTGAAGAGTCTGAATTAACAATCTTCAGTTGTGTCTTGAAATGTCAGGCCAGCTTTAGAGAGACTAATCATCAGAATACCTTAAAATAGAGCTTTGCAATTCTTAGAAGATTATTTACTGATCAATGAACAGATAACTTACTCTGATAAACTGATGTCTTCATTATTTGATTACAACATATACATAATGTTTACTACTTTTCCTGATGAAAAGAAAATCAAGAGTGATTAGACTCACCTTACATAAATGTTAAATTGTATTTGCTTAAGCATTCAGCAAGTAATTAGTATTTGTATATAAATAAAATTGCAACAAGTAGTAGTCCTGAGAGCTTGTGACTTCATTTTTATCCCACGTACAGCAGTATCGCAGTCTCCCTTATCGATGGGGGAGTGGCAAGAGGAAATTAAGCGGCTGCAGTACCAGATGGGCAGAGGTCCTAATTACACAGTTAGGCTTTAGTATCTAATTAGTTCTGCTGACTGATGCTGACACTGCTTGCACACTCACAGTTAGTGGCTGTTTAAACAGCTTGCTGAAACAGGGTCCTGAAGCTGTTGAAACCTGCATTTGAACAGGATTGGAAGTGCAGACAATTGCTTCTTTACTAGTGCATGTACCTACAGTATTTATATTTTTTTCCCATTTGCACATCCTCCCATATGAAAATGCATATAGCAAGGTTCTAAGAACCTTTCCTGATCGTGTGTCCTAGGTATACAAAGCTACACCTCTTCATGCTGCAAATAAAGAATGCAGCAAGCAAGCTCCAATTATTCCCCAGACCTGGTCAAAGAAACCTGTGGCAGGATGGAACTTCTAAACAGGGAAGCTGGGCTTCATAAAGAAAACGTTGCTTTGTCTGGAAGCAGCAGACCTGAAGATGTCTTCGGTCCCAGTGAAATGCAGGCAGTGTCGGTCTGTATGGATCCCACCACGACCCCAGATGACTGCATTCGAAGACGAGGTTACACAGAGTCTTCACTTACGAAGCTTCCCACCGAGGAGTGCATTGGGAACCATCATGCACCTTTCCAGTTTGACCGGAACGCTTTGTCCAGAATTTCCACTTCTCCAACTTTAAGGCGTCTAAGGATGGCCTCTGCCTCACAAACACTGTCATGTCAGGATGGCTCTGACACAGCTCAGCTGGGGAATCCAAAGGAATACACTGGCTCTCTTCACCACATTTGTAAGAGTCCGCCTCGGTGCACTACAGCTTCCTCATTATTGTTGCCGCCTTGTGTTCATGCTAAATTACTGTCTTCCAAAGCCAAGTCTGAGGGAGCTGTAACAGATCCAGAGTCTGCCAGACCCAGATCAAAGCTGCCGAGTCAAAAAGCTCCTCTCGGCAGTAGTAGTCCCCATGAGACACTGCAAAAACCTTGGAGACCCAACTCTGCTACGCTGCCTAGGAAACTCCCCAACCCCAGCCCACAGGAGCGTGTCCAGGTAAGAGGAATAGGATGATGCAGCCTCCTTTCCAGTCTCACACATTCAGTGTTGGTCCATCATGGCCCAGTACATGCACAGATCCACAGTTCTTAACCTGAACTGCTCCCGGCAGTTGTATCACTACTTTGATACAACAGACTGACTTCAGTGATCATCAGGAAACCAGGTTTTTTCCAAATCAGTAGAGACAATGGTTCCAGCCTTGTCTCTTAGTGGCCAGGTTGGCCTGGCCTGCTCCTGCACATGACCACTCCTTCCCACCTCTGTCCATTCGCCATGGTGGGACAGTATAACTGTTTGTGGGGCTACAAAAGAACAAGACTAAGTAATCTGTCCAGTTCTGGTTTGGGTTTATAAAATTATTTTATTTACAGGGTCCTTCAGCTGGGTTCTTCCTAAGCCAGGGCAGTTCTCTATTCTGTTTTATCAAATAGCATTATTAACCCAAACAAAACCAATGTTCAGTCATTCAAGATCATTGATACTAATTTAAGGTTTACTACTACTGAAAGAGGTCCCATTCCCTTTCTTTGCATCCACCTCCCTAGCTCTGCCACTCACTAGCCCCCTCCGGTGTTCAGCTCCATAAATGAGCAGGCGATGGTTCAATCGTTCCTGGAAAAAAAACCCAAAACACTGGTCCAGTGAGTGACAGCGTCAGTAAAGAGAAATGGGTAAGGGAAGAGTTAGCCCTCTGTATTTCCCTGGCAGCAAACTACTTTTCAGCTGTCCCCCATAACTTCACCCCAAGGAGAAAAGAAGAAGCACTGCATAAGCCAGGTTTGCTACTAGATCTGCTCTCAAGGACCTTGCACCCCTGGCACAAGCAGTTCAATTAGTATGTATGTTTGACTCTGTCCTTACGCAAAACACCTACACACACTTTTCACTGAACATGGATGGTGACAAATAGGTGTATAGCCCTTTATTAACTAGTTTAGTTCTGTGCCACAAACCAAAGGCTATTTTCCCCCTGCCTCCAAACATACAATACATTCACTGAATCACAGAATCATTAAGGCTGGAAAAGACCTCCAAGATCATCCAGTCCAACCATCCCCCTACCACCTGTATTACTAACTAAACCGTGTCCCTAAGTACCTCATCCAATCTTTTGCTGGAGACCCCGAGGGACAGTGACCCTACCACCTCCCAGGGCAACCCATTCCAATGCCCAACCACTCTTTCTGAGGAGAAGTTTCTCCTAATTTCTAACCCGAACCTCCCCTGGTGCAACTTGCAGCCATAACTGGATGTCTAATGAGTTCTCCTCCTTGCTCCACAGTAGTGAAGATAATTAGCCAATGCCTAAGTACATTTCTTTTAACAAATTAGCACATTTCTTTTAACAAATTAGTACTTTTTTTACTAAATCAGGTTGCTTGCTTTCTGACCAAGTAACGAGAATATCTCACTTTCTTTCAGAAGGGTGGATTGCCTCGACAAAGGTATGCATACATTTGTTTCCTCTTATTCTAAGCTTCACTTCTCTACATTTTTCTTGAAGCCACTTCACTCTAAGACAAAACTGAACAATGAGGCATTTACATGTAACTCAACTGTAATTTGTAGATTTGCTTTGCGAAATGCTTGTCACCAGCTTGTTAAACTAAACATTTTAATGAGATTTTCCTTCAAAGGTGTCCCTCTCCCCACCACCTGTAGCTATATTTCATGATGGACCATTGAGACCTCTGCACTAGGACCTAATTGCCAGAAGGTCGGGCTGTTTGGATTAACAGGGTCAAATTTCAGCCTGAAGAATGTGAAACATCTCCTAATCTTGAGCAACATTCTTCAAAACTATGTGGGAGGAAAAAGGGAGCAAAGAAGCTAGCAGAACAGCTTGATATTGTTCTCCTACATGAGCAAAGTATATCTAGGGCTGCTACTGGATGGGAGGATTGTTAAACCAACAGACTAAGAATAATACTTTAATTTTTTAAGTTAGTGCAGTCAAGATAAGGTGCTACGTACCATAGATCTGTGCAGGGAATTGCATCAAGCTCTTACAAGCTACGAACAGCATGTAAAAGCTTGATGAGTAATGAGCTTGCTTCAGTCAGGTTCCTGTACTTAAGTAAGATGTTAAAATGTTTACAGAGGGGAAACAAAGTTTATTTTCTCTCCACACAACAAGGAAGTAGGAGTTAGTATGCCCCTTAATAGCCATGCCTCTCTCACTGATGGTGCAGTGCTCACTTTACTGTATGAGCCCCTCGAAGCTTTCAGGTGGGGCATGCAGGTGGGTGAGTTATGCCCTAAGGAACATGTTTGGTGAAGACAGAAGTAGCCTCACAGCAGTACACTGCTTCTGTGAGTCTACTGTAACATGTTTCACTTGTTAAGGTAGTAGGGATCATTAGTTGAGATCTATCTATCTCCTTCACAGGTTTTATTCATTTTTCAGGTAAAAGCTTTGTTATAACCTGCAGTTTACGAACAAGTCTGTTTCAAATACATTTACGTTTGGGACTGAGTGTGTTGGAACAGACTGGTACAGTCTTTGAGTCATTATGCAATGCAATTGCCTAGACAACACTGTGGACTTCAGTGTGCATGTCCTTGAATTCACATGTTCACTGCAGAAGAGGCCTCCTAGGTTTTCTGAACTGTTGCAGTTTCCAACACACTCTTCAGTATTTTGAATTTACAATGGCAATGGAAAGAGTAGGGGAGGGAGAGATCTTTGTGTCTTGATATGAAAATAGGTGATCTGTAACTACTTTGGGAAGATTCTGCTCTGATCCAACTCAAAACTGTAGCACATATCTCAGAAATGAGGTGAAGATTTGTGTGATCAGTAGCAAATTTCAGGGGAGAATTTGGAGAATACTGAATGCAAACAGTTAAACAGGAAAGCATTGAACATTGAATGTACACACCTTCTCTTGGTGCCACTTCCCTGGTAGCTTCAGAGGGAAGCCACTTTAAGCCAAGTAGGATAGGATATTGGCTCTGGACTTCTCTCCAGACATATTTTTAAATGAAGAAACAACACAGGGAACAACACAACCTTTGTTCTATAGCCACCAGCAGGAAAGACTGAGAAGAGGATGTTTGGGTGGTGTATTATGATTTTATTTCTCATACTGACCAATATTAGAATGTGCAGGAATGTAAAACAAAAGTCACCAGTTTCTGCTTTAGACCATTTTGTCAGGTTGAATTTGGTCCAAAGTCTGGGCAAGGGCTGCATTCAGCTCCTCCATTATCCGAATCATTAGCCTAACCCCTTAACAACTAATCCCTTCTTATCACAGCCAGACAAAACTGCTGAAATGTCAGATTATTCTCTCCATTTAGAAGCACACTGGGACAACTGGAAACCCTCTTCCAAGACTGACTTGTATCGTAATGGGTAAAAACCTACCTCCATCCTTCAGTTTTAATGAATGTCTCTGTACATTCAAAAACCTCTGTAAAAGCAGCAGTGCTCATTTTCAACACCCTTCCCCCATAATGCCCTCCATGAGGAATGCCAGTACATCTCTGTCAGCATGGCAACATGCTGAGCCGATGCCGATTAAAAAATTATCAGCCAAAATAAATAAACAAAAAGGGCCAGAGGGGCAGCACAGAGAGAGGTGTGTGTGGTGGAGACAGGGTGAGATCCTAAAGCCAACGGTGCTGTGGCAGGAAATGTTAATGGAACAAAACCTTTAATGTACTCTGAGCTCATTTTCTCCTTGCCCTGTTTAGCGTATCAGAGACTGGGTGGAAAACTAGATTGTACTTTTTCCTAAAGGCAACCAGCTAATGAAGAATCTTTTCAGTAAATGCCAAGACAGCTCATTTTCAATTAATTGAGGGAGGTGGAGTCATCTACCTTGAAGTGCTCCTCTTCCTCTTTTAATGTCTCATATGCCCATGAAGTGTCATGCTAACTCTTTGAATCCGGAATCCAAATACCCGCACCGAGTGGCTTGAGTAACAGTGTCATCACCTGGAAGCTATCTCAGTACTGTGACCACCCTATAACATGGACCTTTGTAACCTCTTCAATTTCTTTTATCCTCATCTAGTAGGTATTTCTTTAAACAACATATCTGTTACTAAATTAAGGAGGATTTAAGTATATATGTCTGTTCCCTGGGACAGCTAATCAGGCTAAAATTATGGACATATGAAGACACAGACCCCTAAAAAGCATTCAGCTGAAAGTCTCCACATACCCTAGAAATAACCATATACACAGGATATTTGTTTTTCCAGACCAAGAGCTGCCTCGGTGCCTTTAATAATTTTCCATAAGTTTTTAATGCAAACCTGTGTCATTGGCTTGTTTCACAAAACAAGTAGAGTTTAAGGAGGAACTATTGCAGATGATATCCCCTCAGGTGCTTGAGTTCAGCCCTAAAGTATAAGCACGTCTTTCACTCAAACACTTCAGTGCTCTGACCCCAGTAAGAAAAACAAACAGCTAAAGAAAAAAGCAAGGCTACAGGGTCTGCAGGCATAAAAAAAGATGCTACAATATTGCTTACGTACTTAAAAATGGAAAATTGCATTACACAGCACTTCAGTAGTTTAATTTCTCTAGTAAAACCAACAAAAGCATCTAATGTATCTCAAATGCCTACAGGCATCCAGCCAGGTGATCGCAGATACCTGTACCTTCATCTGTGAAGTATGAGCACATAATTAAGGCATCTAAGTCATTAATCAGCCCAGGCATGTCAGATTGCAAAGATGTATTGTAGATACACATCCAAGTGACCTTGGCATGTTCCCACACATCACCAGCTTGCATAGCCCATGTGAAGAGCTTGTTCAGACATACGTGTCTGAAGTTCAAGACCTTTTTGATCTAGGGAAACAACATCATTTAACTAGGTCACAATGAAACTATGCTTACTGTCACTGATCTTCCAGCCTCCAACTTCAAAAACATATTCTGAAATTGAAGGAGGCTAGATCCTTTAAAAATAAATAGTACACTGGCAAAATGTTATGCTGAAGCCAACCTGAAATAAACCTCCTGAATTTCCTAGTACAACTAGGAAAGTGACAACTTTAAGAATTATCCTTGTATTATATGGCAGCATCTGGCTTGTGTAACAACCCAGCTGCCCAAGAGACAGCGTTGTATAATCTCTAGAGCTTTCAGAAGCATCTTAATACAACTGTTTCCAACACTTAAAATTTGCACTGGGTCGCACCTCATCAGAAAATCATCACCCTTGCCCTGGTACAGACTGACAGACAACCAAGAAACAGACCCTATCCATAAAAGCTCTCAAACCATGTGTTAGGTTCAATTTCATGAGAAACCTCAGAGTTTCATTGTAAATCCCTAAACAAAGAGATCCTCTGTTCCCTATTCTAGTAGGGCTACCAGGAAAGGAAAATCTTTCAGAGAACTTG
The DNA here is from genome assembly GCA_013400835.1 of Zapornia atra. Classification (NCBI taxonomy): domain Eukaryota; kingdom Metazoa; phylum Chordata; class Aves; order Gruiformes; family Rallidae; genus Zapornia; species Zapornia atra. Next base: position 266,299 of record VZTU01002292.1, on the reverse strand, counting down.
TACATTCCACATTATAAACTCCTCAACAAGTCGTTTTCAAGCCCTAATATGGCTGTTTTTCAAGTGTTAAAGTCCCAGACCTGTGCCTCCTGACAGCCTACAGCCCTCTCTCTTGTCTTTTATCTGTACAATTTAATTGGTTTAGCCAAGGCAATTGCAAGCAATGTCACTGTCAGATCATAACAAAAAGCATAATCCCCATGTCCTGCTATATGCATCGAATCCCTGTTCTCATCCTCAGAGTTCATCTGCTGGCTGATAAGTTGTCAAGTGACTATTCATGCACTTGAGGGGAAAACACACACCTGCCAGGGTTCACAATGGGTGTTGGCAAATGGCTAGATACTCACTGTGGGGTACCCACCTAGGCACAAAAAGCAACAAGAACTATACTTAACTGATGAAATACACCACACATCCCAAATGGTGACCGAAAATGTGAATTTTTATATATGTACACACACTTCATGCCTCCTCCCTCAGCTACTTAATTACTGGCCCTTTGAACACTAATGCAGTCTTCATGTACCAATCAATTGAGGACAGCACAACAGGAGTTGTCGAGAACAGTCACGTCGGAGCATTATACAAACACAATTAATTAGGTATTAGGTGATTTATTAGCACAAATCAAAAAAGGTTTTTGATGTGCACCAATAGTTTCTGTATTTGAATGCAAGCAGCCTCTGGCACAAATATGCTGTTGGGTACAAAATGCCTGTGTCACTTCATATGATGGATCTACATCCTGGACAATGCCCTCAGTTAGTAATAACAGTAGTAGGAAAGGGCCATTTGTTTTCGATCAGCAGGACCACTAAGCCATATTATATTCAAAATGCAAAATATTTGAATTAGCAGCAAAAATGCCAAAAAGATTTAGAAAGAAAACAGCACAAACTAGCCAAAAAATTAAATATTTTAAACAAAAGCCCACCACCCAACAAAAAAAAAACCCATAACATTTTAACTGTTTCATTAGCATGCTGTCTTTTCTTGAAATCACCAGTTATATGAAGGTTAAAAGTAATCACAAGCCACATATCAGCTAGGGGCATGGTATTTAACTGCTCCCTTGGACTCAAGTGCTAAAGCAACCATACCGAAGTCTCCACTCACTTTTTGCCTAATCTCAGGAGAACCCAGGAATTTCCAATATTTAAATTCTCTAAGTACCTATTATCTGAGGCAAGCCATGGCCTTGAGCACCTTGATCTTAGCAACAATGTGGAGTTGGAAAGATAATTAGATATTTGCTGTCAATCACTGAATTCTTCTCCTGTGTTCCTTTACTGCTGTGTTCTTCTACTGTGTTACTTTAACACACTGTGCCACAGCCACTCTGATTTGGGTTTTTAGCTCATTTGCTCCTGTAACAGAAGTTTGCCCTTCAGAAGTTTCCCCTGCAGCCACAAGTGGAGAGAGATGACGTGTGTTGTTGTTTCATCTCACAGATCAGCCGAGCGCAGGCGAAGCTCCATCGTAGTGAGTCTGCCGGGACTCGAGGTGTTCCCTGGAGACCTCCTGGTGTCAGACAGTGCCATGGACTACCTGCCCCATGCTGCCCTCCTGCTAGGTGCAGGTCAGATACAGGGTGGAGTTGCTTATTTGAGCCCATCAAAAGCCACAACTAAAACATATGTGGGATGGGGAGGGAGCATCAGTGGTGCTATGGTGATACATGAGGCCTCCATGGGGCCTCACACCAAAGTAACTGCATTAGTAATTTTAAAATTCCCCTCAATTTATTTTTTTCCCTGCATTTTATTGTCAAATGCAAAACATAAGATGTAGATGGGGGAGGGAGGAGAGCAGGACACGGATCACCTCACTCCTCCTTCCCAGGCTAGACGGGACCAGAGCCAGGACAGGATCTCCATCTGCAAACAGCTAAGTTACAAATTCCTACCTGCATAGCTCCAAGCAGAGGGAATAGAGTGGTCCATGCTACTCTTTCCAGTAGTGGTCTAATCACAAGGGTAACAGATCCAACTCATGGCTAGAGGATGCTCACAAGAACATCCAACACAAACACGACCTGCAATTTCCACAAATGCCTATTGTGGAATATATCTAGTATGCAGGGTGATTGCCAGACACTAGAAGATGCTGGTGACAAGCAACCAACATTTTCTGAAAATAAGGTAAACATCCAGCAGTTTCATGGTAGCAAACAAGACAGCTATCCCCATAAAGAATGACCAGGGCCTTCAAAATCCAAATGGAGAATTTCAACCATGACTTCCAGTCACATACAGGCCTGAAGATTGGTGCTGCATATAGAAAACTTTCAAATCTCTTGCTGAAAAAAACAGAAGCATTCCTCACCTCCCCCCAGTGCATTCTTCCATCTAGATCCCCAGCTTTCCCTGTGTCTCGCTGAGGACCATGAATTACAGCCTGCAACACTGTCCCCACCCCATGACAGAGCAAAGGCTTAGGCTTTTGTAGGATTGTTTATTCACAGGAGTTTAAAATACCTGCATAGCTCCAAGACATCACTAATGAACAGACACAGACTAATTCTTACTTCAAAACAATGTCTTCAAGAATTGGCTTGAGGTATGAAGTGTTTTGGCAAAGTATTGGCAATTCCACACCGATCAGCTGCAGCAAGTCCAAGATCCCATTACAGAAAGACATAGTTCTTGCTGGGAGGAACCCAACAGGCTTAATGGACTTTAAGTCGGGTGCACAAACTGCCTAAACACAAGTATCAAATCTGACCCAAGTAGAGTATAGTATATATCAGGTTTCATCTAAAAAAAGAGAAAAAGGAAAAAACAAAGCACAACAAACATAAAACCCACAAAACACCCCCTACTGTATAAATAACAATTTTATTCTTACCTATTTGTTTCTTGATGGATAACACATTTGTTTTACCCCTTAGAATCCAAAAAGCCAAGGTGGCCATTTGCCAAAAGAGGAATCGTGAGTATTTCACCATACGGGTGTTTTTTTCCCTTCCACTGACCTTGCTTTCTCCCACAACTAACCTGGGTAAAAAGAGTTTCCTCACAGCCCTTGGAGAAAGGCAGCCAGCAGGTGAGCTGAACTCAGAGGTCTCAGCCCACTCTGGGACTGCTTGGACATCAACCGGCAATGAAGGTAGGGTGGCTCCAGTGCAGCCACCAGCGCCGGATGCACATGAAAATGCAGAGCTGCTGCTCCCCATCACCAGTAGGTGGTGGGAGGAAAGGTGCCCTTGGCACAAGGAAGACAGAGTGGGGTGGGCAATGCAGGAGCTCTCATTCAAGGTGTTCCAGGATGATAGAAGGCCCAATGCAGCTCCATGGGGTAAGAGAGCACAAGGAGGGTAAATCAGTCAATTGTTACTTTGACCACAGCATATCTTGTATTTTCTGCTAGACCTCAGTGCCTTATGGCTCTAGAGCATCTGCCTAACGCCCACTCACATGGAAGGGATCTAGGCTTTATTTATCAAAGCAGGTCTTTAGATACTTTCTTAGGCCTTTTCTGTCCCCATGGGCACCCTCACACTGCCCAGGAAAAGCATACACACCAACATGCTTCAGTTAATTCCCTCGTCTAACACATTTCCTTGTCTTTTCCAGTTATGAAAACTTTCACTTGCTGAGTGTGGTTCATCATTCAAAAAATCCTTTACAAGTATCCTGATAACACATAATTGTGGATAGTCACTTCCTAATAATTTTTTTTTCATTTTCTCTTCTATATCTCAACTATCAAAAAAGAGTTTGTACAAGTGAAACCTATGTGAGTAGTCAGCACGTATAAGAGCTCCCACCTCATTTGATAACATTTCTATAGTATTTGAAGGAATGTGGCCTAAACCTGAGAATTTTTAAAATCAGCAAAATATTTTAAATGTGCAATATAATGCATTTGATATTTAGCCAAAAGTGACTTCTGAGACTATTGAAGGACAAAAGAAAAATAAATAAAATGAAGATTCATTTGCTGGTGCATTCATTAGGTGTGTGTATATGTAATTGCAATATTGTTTCTGCTCCAATTCAAGCTATGTTTCAAAATTATGAGTTGAGCTTAAACTCTGAATTTCGATTATTACCATCAAACACATATTTCAAAATTGGCTGAAGTTCAGTGCCTGGAGTTCAGTGCCTAAAGTTCAGACAATAGAAATCCATGAAGTATAAGCAAACTGTTCCAGACAGCAGATAAAACTTAGGCAAACACCCTACAAGTCTGGCTCACAGCACTAAATTAGAGTTCATAAATATTGGTTAAACTTTTTACATGGCACTGTCAGCCTGCAAAACAAAGCCAAACCAAAAGCATTTGGTTTTATTCCATGAGCCCTCACACAGGCAAACTCCCCCTGCACTTTAAGCTTTCTAAAAGCTCAGGTTTATGGGCGCTACACTTCAGCTGACCAAAGGAGTTTTTTCAATACATAGCTCAAATAAAAATTAAAAATAAATAATCACACAAGCTTTATATACCTATGGCAGGAGGATGATTTCAATTGAGTTTCTTGTCCCCTATTTCTGGCAGTGCTGAAGGAAGCAAAATATTTCATTTGCTTTGTCTTCCGAGGGTCGCCCATTGTCTGTTGCTGTAACAATGATTTGCCCTGCCAAAGACTTCTACCTTCCATAAATAAGATTTTATGCACCCACACCTTAGCCACCTACACACCCCACCTGTGGCTACACCTAAACCTGCCATCACCATCTCATCTCTGTGTAGGAAAGCCTGGAAATGTGAGGAAATCACTCGGTTAAAGGCAAGCTCATTGCAGATCAGAGCAAGGTTACTGAGCTGGGCAGGTTCTTAATGGTCTTTAAAACACTGTATGAATCAGGGATGTTTTGTTTGCCATTCGACAGGGTAAAGACAGACAGAAGCAAGCATCTGATCTGGAAAACTGTCTTTCAGCCACTAAGATCATAGACGGCAGCACATATGAATTTTTCTGCCTTAAGGTATCAAAATACTCAGTATGCTGTACCAAGGATACTTAAAGATGGGGAATAAAAATTTTGTGGGTTTTTTTAAGTTACTATTTTTTAACTACTTTAATTTGGATACAAGACCTTTCTGTAAATTTAACGTGCAAGCATAAGGCAGATTTTTGTTGTTTGAAATGGAGTGGCAAGGGGGAAACTATGAGTGTCAGAGAAGGTTAGCAAGGGTCCTCAGAACCACAAGGATTTTGCCAGACTGCCCTAGATCAGGGAGGTATCACCTCCAGAAAAAAGCATCAACCCTCCCAGCAGCACATGCAGATGTAGGGAAAGAAACAGCAGCATCAGAGATACCAACTAAGGCACAGTCAAGACCAATGCTGCCTTAGGGGTTGTGTTCAGAGGCAGCAACATAGAGGTCAGTGCAAACACCAAGGTTCAGCTGCAGAAATTCCATAAAAGCCTCTCTGCCAGATCAAGGCTTCTGGCCCCCAGGGCACCCTAGCCATAGAAACACCAAGCTTGGGCTACCAGGGTGATATTCGGATAACCCACATCTAATATCACCCCTCCCCATCCCCCGAAGCAAATATTTTGCTTCTCATAGCAGGCCATTATATGCAGTTCCCCAGAGACATAGTTGTTGAGGACTCCTGTCAGTGCCTAACTTACATGTGACAGTCTGATTTTGAAGCAGGTCAGTAAGGTGATAGTAGTCACCTTAAGACTAAACAAAACAATATCCAAGTACCTTTGAATACCCAGTCCTTTGGTACCTCGATTTTACCATTTGGAAAACAGGAAGCTATCACCCATCCCTGCTTTCCAGCAGCAGCACGGTAGATTAAATTCCATTTGCAAGCTGTCCACTGTTTTTTGATACAGCACCCTAGAAACATAGGCTGTCACATTGTGTTACTTCTAAATTCAGAGTGGAATAATTGTAAGAATTTTTGAGGAAAATATCAGTATTTTAAATCTTCATACAGGAACCTTTAAGCTATAAAAAGAAGAATCACTAATACCATCAGTCAGGCTTTTTACATGGACAAATAGATGATAGATTCTTTTTATAAGGTCTGAAGCAGTTGATGCAACAGTCAGTGGTTTTCTTTCTTCTTCGATCAGTAGAGTAAATCTTGGCATGATTTTATAAAGGAGCAACAAACTGAGCAGAAAGATGTAGACAGCCGGTTGGAAGTGAAAAAAGAAGCAGCAGTGTGGGAACTTTTCACAAGTGAATGCACTTACTTTCTGGATCATTTGCTGGTTCTCAAGATGGTAAGTTCAGATATAATTTCTCAAAAATAATGAAACATTATTTGCCCTGCTGTCAGCATGGCAGACATAAAGCCTGTAACCTCCCACAAGGCATCTACAGGGGAATCTTTGTTTTTCTCCCATCTTGTCTGCTCATCTTGTTTCCACAATTCCCTTTGGGTTTTATCTTCTTGATGGCATCTCTTCTGGACGTGACTTTCCAGTGCTTTGCAAACCCCATCTGATTGCATATCTTCCTAGTCATTTCAGCAGACGTTCCATTATTTCTCTCACTAAAGCTGAGCTGAGGCCACTCTCCCATTATTTTACTGGGTATTTCTCTACTCGTAGTCTGTAGCATTGTACTTTTTGTTTAACTTCATATAGAGTTGTGGTTAGATTATCCCAACTAGAGTATGAAAACCTTCGAATTCAGCAGATCTGTAGTTCGAATATCACAAGAAGACAAGCAAACTAAAAGCCAACTCCTCTCCCAAAACCTCCAAATCGCTTCCAGCAAGGTGAATTTTAAGAGCTTTGCAAGATGGGCAAGAATATTTCACACAGTGACAAGAATAGCCACACTATCTACATTCATCACACTTCAAAAGTTAGTGCAGCCATTTAAAAGGATGGAAGCTTCTCTAACTAACTTCCAGTCATTTTTCTCTTACTCTGCACAATTTCCATTTTCTTATTAGTCAAAGGAAAAAGATCAGTGAAACATTTTCCATGTTGCTGAGAAGTTAGCCTAGGCAGTACAAGAAATACTGTGAAGTCAAGTGATTGGAAGACTGTGCTGATTTCCTCCTTGGTGGGCAGAACAGGGAGAAGAAAGGGGATGACAGGACCCAAGGCAGGATGAAGCGTTCTTCCTTCTATACACTTTGTCAAGTGATCTGAGAAGATTAAGATTCCCAGGTGAGTCCTGGAAGGATGAGGATAACAGGAGACATGCAGGCCCCTTAGTGAGCCTAATGTAGGAACCCACAGATACAGTTAGCCAGCCCTGCACAACCCACCAGTGATAGACTGTTCAGCCCATGCCAGCTTCCCAACTTCTTCTGACAAAGAAAGAACCCACTGAATTTAGTTGGCCAGTTTTACAGATACCCTCTACTCTAAGTGCTTCCAAATATAGAAACATTCCATTTACTTTAATGAATATCCACAGGGGACTTTAAGACCACCGTAAATCCCCTTTAAACTCCTGGGTCAATGGTTCATGGCAACTGAAGAATTACACACAGCTAAGCAAATGTTCTCACTAGCTCTTCAGTCTTGACACCAGAGTGATGAGGTGGGTTTTTTTTTCACTAATGTTTTTCACACATACATAAAAAAATTCTACTCTGTACAATTTTTAAAGCCCTTTTCAGATTTTGATCAGAATCAGCACAGCTCCAAGATCACCATCAGAGCTTAAACAGTATAAAATCTTAAACAGCCAATAAATACATGTGTGGTTTTCACTCTATACAGCTTAATAAAACAATCCAAAGAAAAGAAAAAACTTAATGAGCCCTCTATTTATGTAATTCCAACAATATTTTTTCTCCCATAGTAACACTAAGCAACTTATATGGCAGCAGATGCATGGGGTGGGAAGGAAAGCATTTAGAAAGGTCATAGAAATCTGTAGCTATGACTCTGACATTACTAAAGCCTCCATGCAGATCTGCAGGGGGCTCAGTTGCCCCCCTGCCAGAGAGCACAGCAGGGACATAGCTGCCTCTGTGGTAGCTGCAGAGACGTCACTCATACCCTCCACATGAAGCCCAATATTTAGCCTTCAGGCAGGTCAGGATAAGTTTCTCAGAGTGTTGCCTTCTACCCTCCTCAAATCAAAAAATCATTTAATAAGAATTACAGTGCAATATTTCTTTTCAGGGGGGAAAAAAAAGATAAATGTATTGAATTGATAAATAATAAATAACATGGATTTGTTTCGGTTTTAAAGGTATTTATGAACACTCTAAAATACCTCCAGAGTCATGAATTTCTCTTGGATGTGGATTTGTGGAGACTTTTTGCTAACTTAGAGGACTTAAACAAGGTGAGTAAAACAGTAAATAAAGTCTTGCTGAGGTCAGGGATCAACCAGCCCAATGAAAGGAGATGAGAAACAACCCATAAAGCTTCTATGCAGATTCAAGGCTCACATTTGTAACTCAGTTCAAATAATTACTTTCCTTCCTTTCTATTTTATGTATCAGTGGGGGTCAAATTTTACCAGTGCAAATTATTCTCATGTGCCTCCAGCAAAAGATAAACAGGCATTTAAAAGGTGTAAAATGCACCCTCATCAAAATGAAAGAATCCTTCCCCCATAAATACACCAAACAAAGCAGTCTGTGCAGCCACAACAGCAGTTCATAGCAGTATCACAGAGGGTGATGTTCCCTTCTGGTCTAAAATTTTGCATAAAGCTGAATCTGGTCATGAATTTTTGTGCAAACAAGGTGTTCAGAAGGCTTATAGGGAGTATGTAATATCTTTATCACATTTTATAGACATTTCTATCACCTCCAGTAGCATGAAACAAACTCAGACTGTGAAAGATAGCATCTTCAAATGACCATGAAGGCTTCCTTACTTGTCAGAGCTCTGTCATACACAATCAGTGTTTTCCAGCAGATACTACTAATGTATTGTAATTTTCCATGTCGATTCACATTAAAATCAGCTGCTACCCTAAAATACCATGATGTAAATGGGTATTTGTGTAGATTTGGTTTAGCTTCTGACTAACCGAAGCATTCCAGGCATAATTCTGAAGCTGGCAATAACTCCAGCAATGTCAGGAGGCACCCCTATAGGCCTGGAGCCTTTGAAAAGCCTGGGAATGGGAAATAAAGTTGGTTTAAACTTCACTTCAGAAGATCACGCATGCTGATTTATCCTTTTTTTTTTCTTCCCTTACTTAGATAAGTCTCAGCTTTCTAAAAGCATTTTCTGAAACAGTGAAGGAGCATGTCAGCAAGTCAGAGTCTCCAATGGATTTCAGTTCCATACTCAGAAAGGTAACGTAATTAGAAGCATTCTTCCTTAATACCAGCAGGTCTTTGCAGCAGACCATTCATCATAGCATGCAGGTGCTTTAGAGCAATCAAGTCAGTCAAGGACATGTCATCTGTCACAGGCAGTTTGATCTCAGCCTCCAGCACCTTCTGTCAGCATGATGTTCGTATTTTTGTTCATTGGCATGTTTGAGTTGATCATAGAAAGGTGCCCTGTGCAAGGAATAGTGTGGAAAGATTTTCCCTTCCTGTGGAACAAGAGGTGACTTTGCCACAGGCAGAGGAGAGCTTCTCCCTCCATGAAAGATGTGTCAGGCTCCAGCCTCGTTGCTGGATGTTCACAGCCTCCTTCCACTTAATCAAATAGATCCTCCCTTTACTCCATGGACCCACAAGTGTAAGTGCTTAACCAAGAGCTCAATAGGACTGGAATACATCTTGCACTTTGGCCCATGACTGCTAAACAAGAGAGAGGCGCTGACATTACTGTGCAGCTGCGGCCAAGCTGTAGCGGCCACCAGAAAACTTTCAGGAAAAGAATGAAACAGATCCTACTTCAAGGTTAGGATTTTAAAAAGGGAAAGGTTGGATAGAGCTTGGCTTCTCACTCCCTTTACCTCTGACTTCAGGCGTTCTTATCAGTAATGTTTGTACGAGACAGAAAATCCCAGACCAAACTGAGTTTTATCGTGGATGGCATCCAATATCTCTAAGAGCTCACAGACCCAGACACAAAGTGACATGCTATGTGAGGCCACCTAACACTTCTGCATAGATAGTGGCTTTTATCTTCAGCTTCTACATGAATTTCACATCGTTTGCTTCTAATCAGAACAAAGTCTGAGAAAGCTTCACACCTCTGCAGAGCTGTTAGAACTCTGCTCCCATGTGTTGATTGAGCACTGTTGTGGGGTTTTTTTGCTACTTTTTAACTTGCCCTTTATTTTCTTAACTCCCCCTTTCTCTCTCCCCCTATTCCCCTAGGTGCAAGGAAACCTCAGGTAAAATGCCTGTTACAAAACCAGAACAGTTTCTCCTCCCTTTTGCCATGACATCTCTTTTTTTCTTGATAAGTTTCCAAGTTTTTTTCTGCAGTTTTTCCAGGGTGACCTCTGCCAGACGCACCAGATGTATTGCCTTAATTATACCTCCGCTGTCTTCTACTTGGAAAACCTGAGACAGAGAGAAGATTTTGGCATCTATCTGAAAGTAAAACAATGGTGGTGGTGGTGGTGGTGGTGTCTTCAGCCCTCCTGCCTTATGGCAGGATTTTTACAGCAGACTAGGGAAGTTCACTGGGAGCAAAGCTGTGCAGACAGCATTTCGCACCGGTTTTCTTGAACTGCAGAGGGTATCATAGATACAAAGTCGCCTTTCTGAATGGATGTTCCCCTGCATATGTGAAAGATCCATACTTGTAGTTTAGAACAGGCAAGAGGGGAAAGCCAAAAGGGAATGACTGGCTGCATTTTTGCAAGAAGCAACTACGTACCGCCAGCCTCTGTCATTCAGGTGTTTCCCTCACAATGCCTTGGCTTGGTGACCTTCAACCTTAACGAAGTGAAATCGTTACAGAAATCAGGAAACAAAAATCAATGACTGCATTGTAAAACCCCTCTGAAGTGTTTTACTTTGATGTACGTCCTGCCTATCAGCTTGGTTTAGATGTTGGGCAGGAACACAGTATGCACAGTATTATGTTCTTTGGGGGAACAGGACCCAAACTCCTTGAGTGCCAACCAGCCCCCAGCCTCTATGCTATGCCACATCAGCAGTGACATGTGCAAACTTCCAAACTGGAGAAGTATATGATGGTTTCCGTCTGCTTAAGGAAAGGGGCATATGATAGAAGCCAAAAAAAAGGGGGGAATAGAAATTCCCAGGAGCATTTTATGTTGTCTTGTCTTGAGAGTCACAACATGAGGGAGCAGGGTGGGTTTTGGCTGAGCCCTGCTTAGAAAGCCAGGCATTTTTCCTTGCTCACAGGTGTTTGCTGACCCACATGCCCACAGGGACGAAGGAACATCCTGGGTGGAGGAGCAATCAACCCCGCTGCAATGGCAGCATTTTAGCTCTTCTGAGAGGTCTTACTTAACCATAGATAAAGCATATGTAGAACTTGGTATCAAAACACTACCAATAAGTCAGCGTTTACCTTATTCTAAGGCTGGAAAGAGCTGTCAGTGATGTCTTTGTAAAGTTACAGCAGGTTCTGTCTTTGCTGACACTGCATCTGCCTGATGTGACAGCTCCAGCCAGTGCAGTGGTGGGGTTCCTGCAGAGAGGGATCTGCTCCTTCTGACTTACCATTAGCAGACCAGTGTGTCTTGATAGAGAAGATCATGAGAAAGACAAGCCTGAAGAAGTGGGCCTTTCTCACAGGCAGCCTGAAGCTCTTTTTACCAGCCAAACTGCAGCCTTTCGGGAGTGGGAGTTTCACATTACTTGCTCCCTGACAAGGATTTTATACACTCACGCCTAGGAAAAAGGTCCCTAGTGGGAAGTAGCAGGTGACCTTAAAACATAAGATGACCCTCAAATGTTAGGTTTTACTGATGAAATTAAAATGGCAGACAAACAGCAGATCTGCTAGCACAGCCCCAGCCTCTGAAATGGGAAGCAGTGATGCAGAAAGTGCATCTGGAGGAACGATGCAATTCCCCCTGTAGAGAGCCTTTATGCTGCCCTTGCTCTCACTGTGTGAGAAGTTCATCTTTAATTAGTCCCTGTCTCATTAAGGTCAGCTGCTGATGCAGAAAACTGTTTGCTTCCTCCCGTCCAGGGAGCAAGCTGATGCCTAAGGCAGATTTCCCTGTCTTCAGCAGTGGTGTGAACAAAATGAACAGTGCAAGAGGCTGCATCTGCCGGAGCTACTGGTGACTCCTTTGCATCGCCTGACACGCTATCCCCTCCTCCTCAACAACATCTGGAAGAGGAGCACTGATGAAACAGAGAAAGGTTTTATCTGGTCACTTAAGGAGAAGGTGGAAAAGTCCATACGTAAGTAGTTAACGTTAAGAGTCAAGCCTGCAATTAACAATTACCAGGCTATGTGGCCTTTTTGTGCATATCCTTTGAGTGTGAATGGGTCTGGTCTCCCTGCAGAGGTTGTGCATGCCTTCCTCATTCTGTAGGAAATGATTGGTGCCACCCTTGTGCTGTCAAAGCCTCCCTAAGCAAGGTCACGGGATTCCCAAATCAGTGAGTCACTTGTATTTGTTCAGAACCATCGGCAGTGACACGCAAACAATTAAAAGCAGATCACAAATTGGAACAAATCAAGAAAGATCTCAAACAAAGAAGTCTTTGAGTCGGATTTATGTCTAGGGAGGATTTGTTAGGACTAATCCTTAATAGGATAAAATTGCACTCACAAGGGGAATATTATGTCAGTGACCTTTCAGTAAATGACAGGCTTCTACCATGTAAAATAACTGAAAAGCTGTCTGAGCTACAGATTTTCTCTAGCTATTGTGGAAAAAGAAGAGGTTGGTCCAGGAATATATACTCCCTCCTCCCCCCTGAATTTTGTTTTAAGTAAATAATTTATTAATTCAATCTTGTTCAGGAAGCTATAAGTGCACCTCTAAGTGTCCTATGGTCATACAGTACATCAGCAAATAGGTTTATTCCTGAAAGTCCTCATGCCGCCTCCAGTGAAATCAAAGACAAGACATCAGCAAAACACTTTTCTTACCAGCTTTGGCAGAGAGAGGTGCCAGGCAGTTCTTCATCCTCACCAGCAGCACACTGAGCACTTGAGCCACCCAGCATGGTGGCTTACTCTCTGCCACCATCCTTCTCACTGTCCTGGAGGCTGAAGGCTGGACCATCTCCTTGGGAGATAAGGCAGGGAGAAAGTTAATGTCTTCAAGAGATAGATAAATCTGGGGCTCTTTCTTCTTGGCTCAATGACAGAATTACCACCTAAAAGAGAGACTTGGGTCTTATGAGGGGTCTAGACCAATGGAACACACTTTTTGGTGCAGAACAGGTCCTACAGGAAACTAAGATGGTTTTGTTGCTAGTCTGGGGACTTTACCAAGAGGGCAGCAGGTTTGGGTATGGCCCCAAAAGACCTTGGGGTATCCTGGGAATATTAATGGCACAGAAATCAGCCCTTCCACAGTTTAGATAGCTCTGTGCTAAGGAAATCAAAGCCAGGGGGGTGATCCCTCTTTATTCTGAGACACCTGACAAAGATCTGCCTTCATTTTTTGATCAGTGATATAAGGAAATGTTGGAGTCCCAGCATTTCCCTTATGGGGTGTGTGTATGTCTGAAATGATTATTTGCAATGTCACTCAACACAAAAACTTGAAATTTAAGTTACAGGTCCATTCAAGAAGTCCCCATAATGGCCCTGACAGCAAAGACTGTCCCCATTTTTCACATTCTGAAATGCTCCCATCCCCGTTAAATGCTTCAGTCACTTCTGGCTCCACTCCCCTGGAATTAATTCTCATTAATTTCAACAACCTTTTGATGAGGTTGTATATAATGAAAATTATTTTTCTCTCATTACCCCAGACAGTTTAGAAAGGCAGGATTTTTTTTAAAAGAACTTGCAAAGATTACAGTTTAATTGAGTTTTACATGGTTCCCCCTGTTCCCCGGTCAGATTAGTAAACACAACCTTTTCATTCAGCAGTGAATTTAAGCAGGTTTTAATGCATGGTTTGAAATCCTGGCTCTGCTGACCTAAAAAGAGTTTAGGGTTTTTTTGGTTTGTTTGTTGGGGTTTTTTTTCAATGAGGCCAAGATTTCATGTGGGGATCATATGTGAGGTGCTTTAGCTTCCACTGGAGGAAATCAGTATTCAGCATCTTCTAGAAACAGGGCTGGTTTTGCCAACCTTGGCAGTAATTGATGTTTCACATATTTCAGGGGATCTAGAAGGTAAAGTCAAGTGGTTGGACAACTTTCAGAAGTTCAGGCAGCTGCAAGAGGTCATAATTTGGCCTCAGGTCTGGGATCGTGACAAGAGATTCTTTGTCCCAGAGGTAAGCAGTTTTCTGAAGGGCATTTTTGGTCTAACGTTGGCTGGTTGCCTGTATTCTAGTTACTGGGGATGGCCCTGTTCTAACAGGAGCAGCTGCAGCCTGAGGACTGCAAACACTGCCACTGAACACGCAGATCAGGCTGAGCATGGTGCCTTGGATGGCAGCAGGGGATCCTCTCAGCTGGCATCCAAGAGACTACGATCCTACCTTCCAGGAAGACTCCCCAGTGTTTGCTTTTAGGGGGCAGAATAAAAGGGGAGAGATGTGAGCATTGCTACTCCTGTATAAGGATACAGAGTATTACTACCTTTATATGAGGATACAAAGTAGAAATAATTTGCTTTCCTCACTCCACAAGCTGAGCCAATGAAATTTCTATTTGTGCTTAAATAGCATCACAAACAATTAAACAGCCTACCTGGGAACATGTGCACCTTTCGGCTGTGTTACCCCCTTTAGCCCTACAGGTGGACATTAAGCAGCGTTACGGTAACATCATCAAGTGGGTCTCCTCTCAAGGATTATGTCTGTTCTCACACAAGGCTGCAAAAAACCATTAAAGTCACTCTAGAAAAATCCAGCTTAACATTTTTCAAAACCATAAAGACATTTAAGCAACGGGGCCGCTGAAGAAACTCAGCCGTGCTCAGTGATGATGTGTTTCACTTGAGATAAGACGGACTCAGTTTGTTTAACTGCTGGTTGCCTCCCAGTTCAGCATCAGATACTCAAGATTCCCTCTTTTCCTCTCTTTTTTGGGTCAAGTGTTTGAAGCAAAGCTTAAGAGAAAACAACAGTGAAAACATTCTGTCTTCAGCGAACAGACTTCTCCTTCATGAAGGGAAGCTCACGCTAGCAGGTAACATCCCTAAATGTCCTGGTGGCAGGAGTTAGCTTAACAGGTACAGTATTTGGGTAGGTGTGAAAAAGAAAAAGCAAATGTAAAGCTTGCCAAAGAGTATCTGACTAACAGCCAAAAGGATGAATAAGCTGCAGGATTGTTTATTGCCACATCTGGATATTCAGCCTGCTAGATGCTGAAGAAATCAGCTTGACTGGCCAATGCCTGCCACTCAAGGGGAGCATTTTACTGTTATGTCCAAGGCTGTGGCAGTAGGACAATGGGAAGTTTAGACTGTCCCACCTACAAGGTGCCCCACGTGCCCCGGGACTGATGTCAACACACCTCAGCTCTCTGACATCATATTTGCTACGTGTTTCATTGAAAACTATTAAAAAGTCCAGAGGCTTTTCCTATTTGTATTTCATACTTCATCTCTGTTGAGCCTGCTGTTTTGACAGACACCTCAGAGCAAGAAGGCATTATCCTGCCACGCAGCTTCCCTTTTATGAGCAGAGCCCTCACACACATCATGACATTAACTCCATGGGCAGCACAGAGGTCCCACCCGAGCACAATGTTTTCTACAACACTGCTCGCAGCTGTCCATCACCCTGGCATAGCAGACACTTGTGTCTCCAGCCACACAGGCACCATTTCGTAGCAGGGCACAGGTAGCTTGCTGGAAAGCTGCTGCATAATCTCTACCCATGCAGGACAGGAGGTTTTCCTCCTTGCATGACCAGGAAACAGAGCCTGGGCAGTTTGGAGAAGACCATCACCTGAAAGGATGCAAGACACCATGGCTGCAGGGCTGTACCAGTGGTTTAATAGAAATGAGCACAGCTCATGTCTTACATTTCCTTCACCACCTTCTCAGGAACAGAGGTGAACAGAAAAAAGTAAGCAACACTTTCTGTCTCCCACCACCATTTATTACTGTTGTAAAGGGAGCAGCAAAAGGGACACAGTCCAGTTTTTGGTGGTTTGGTTTTCCTTCCCATATGAGAACTATCACAACAGATGAGAAGGCACAACACCAGGGACATGGAGAGCAAAAGAAAAGGTGGCTGATGACGTTTAGGGGGTGGTGGGCAGAGAGGAGAAAGTAAGGCACTGAGTCCTCTCCTGCCAACATGTCTGCGCTCATTGCTCTCTTGATGGGACAGCAGCCCCTATCATTACCCCTTATCAGGTGGTAAGGGTAGCCATCAGGTGTCCACATTTCTTTCTGCAATACATAATTAGAACATGGAGAAGGAGGTATGAGCGTAACTCTTACCCACCAAGACAGCCATCTGCCCGCAATTGGCAATATAAAAGTGCCTGGCATTTGGTCACTTGTCTGAATGAAACATCTTTCAAGGCAAACATGAAATCTCAAGTCAAATATAATGCCATGCAGCAGAAAGAAGCGTGTTCTAAAGTAGCCGCTCCAAACAGACTTAAGTAGATTCGGTGTTAAGGTGAACTATGCTCGTTTGAATGAAACTGAGGTCACTGAGGCCCCAGTAGCATGGTGGTTTGCTCTTTTGGGGTTTGTTGCTTGGGTTTTTTTTTCCCTGTAATCCTGTAATTGAGCATAGGAGCAGCTGAGAGGAGTGGGTTTGTTCAGATGCAGTAAGAGAAGGCTCAGGGAAGACATTACTGTTGCCTTCAATTGCCGAATGGCTGGTTGTAGGCAGATGGAGCTAAAGGTATCTTAGAGGTGTGCAGAGGAAGGATGAGACATGGCAATGCAAGTTGCAGCACAGGGTGCTCCCCCACTAGGTATTTAGAAAAATGCATATGGGTACAAGGGACTAGAAAGGTTGCAGAGTCTCATTTCTTGGACAGATTTAAGACTGGAGTGAACAACCTGCTCTAGCTTGGTTTGTTGGGAGAAGTGAGCAAGACCAGAGACCGCCAGAGGTTCCTTCCAACTGGTGCCACTCAATGACTTTGTGAACACAGTATAAATCAAAGAAACAGAAAAGTTTGTCCACAGCAGCAGACAGAGTTTACAACAATTCTTTCCCATGTAACACCCACAGAAGCCTACACCCATACAAAGCATGCTGTGGAGAACCCTCTAAAAAGTTCTTGACTTCATAGAAACTTACAGAAGGGCAGTCTTTATAAGATGTCTAATACACATTAACTTGCTTTTTTGGTAGTCTTTTGAATCTCCAGTGGCACATAAGAAGGTGGTTTCTTCATGGTAGTTTATTCTCCATCCAGCTGACTGATCCATAACCTAGTTAAAATTTTAATTTTCAGTAGCTACAGATACTGCTTTATGCAACATTAATGAGACAAGAAGTTTTCAAGCCAAACCTTTCAGAACTAAACACCCTGGATCCTGCAAGATGGCCTGGAAGCAATAGCTCTGACCTACACCATTTGCTGTAAAGAGTGGCTGGGCATTTCATGCCTAATTTCCATGCCCACTTTCCATGCCCAGAGATACTTTATTGGTACAGAGCAATCTGAGGACAGGTTATAAAGGATAAAGCCTGCAAAGGAGAAAGGTGATTCTGTAAGTGAAACAGGACAGCAGGTTGGGAACCAAAAAAGGAAGATGAAAGAAAGATTCATGGAAAGGGATAGGAGCCATGAACAAGAAAGAGACCAGAGGATCAAACTCTGCAAATCTAGTAGAGAGTCCACATTTCCTGCACAAAGTTGCATAGAAAATTGCTCTTGCTTCTGTTAAAGTGCTCCCTATTATTTAATATAATAATAATAACAACAGAGTTTTCAACACAGCTTGGAGATCAACACTCAGCACTCAGACATTTATATTCCTCACATCCTCACGACCTCTAAAGCTAGGCAGGAAAGAAAAACCAACATTATTTACTGTAGCTTTTCAAAGGCTTTTGTGATGCTATCAAGTAACATTTCATGGCTGCAAAAGCCTGTCAAGCGGGCACCATGCCAGCATTTAAAGGTGGTAGGAAAAAGTGGCACTTCCTTATTTTTTCATCTCTGCCATTTTCAGAAGATTCACTGTTGCCAGGTAGGATTTACAAATACTTTCTAGCATGCTGATTGTTGCATTTGTAGGTACTCCAGGGTACCCCAGATCAATTTTCCTGGCAGGAAATAAGTTGTTTTTTTCATAATGAGGTAGCCACCACAAGGCACGGGTATTAGTAGCCAAAACCATCAAGAGACCTGATTTTTTTTTAAAGAAGTGCTGCAGTTGAGAGTGCAGACCAGGGGATGAGTAGTCATGTAGTATGTAGGAAACCACGCTTCTTTGTTAAAAGCATTTTGTAAGGCACAGTGATTCATAGATGTGCCTCATCTTAGAAGTATTCCTTAAAATAACCACACCATCAAATGGATTTTTTTCTTGTTTTTCTTCCCAGAAAGCACAAGACTCCTTGATGTCTACCTCTTCCTATTCGATGATTTCCTATTAATTACCAAAATTAAACGTAACAAAAAGGTAATAATGGATAGAGATATACATGGTTGAGGTTGTTATGCTTTTTATTTTGGTAACTGTCTTGAATGTACATTGCAAGATTAATGAGAAAAATGCAAGATGACTCACGGGCACAAAGGATGGGTGAAACTTCCTCATGCAAATACCAAACAGTAACACTGACTCAGAATCTGATTCTAGGCTTAATATGTCACAGGAGCAGGCAGACTTTACAAGACCTTAATCTTTTCCTGGTGTTGTTCTGATGGATTCCTAAGGCTCAGAAAAGTTTCAGGAGTGTAAGAAATCAGTCCAGCAACCTGAGAGATATCAGAACTGTTGGAAAGAAGTTTAAAAAAAAAAAAAAAAAGAGCGGGGGGGAGATGGAAAGATGGTTTTATTCTCAGTTCCAACACAGCCTGTTGTATGTCACCTCTCTTTGCCTTGATTTCTCCTAGTTTAACATGGAGATAATGACTCTTCATAAGAAAGTTATTATTCATGAAAGATGGCAGAGAGAAGGCTCTATAGATTATAAATCTACACATGCAGGCACCAAAAAAGGCACTGAGCTACCAGAAATTCCAAAAGCTTCAGGATAGGGGTGCATCTAGCTAACTGAATTTATGAAGCTAATGTAAATTAAGGCTAATTGGACCTGGGCTAAATCTCAAGAAGCTTGTGTTTGATTTAAAGTCTTCTTGATGTTTTGGGTTGTGTTTTTTTTTTTTAAAGAAGTGGGTGTTCTGCCTTTGTAAGAGCAGCTAGAGAAGGCAGGCATGAGAGATTCTAGACCACCAACACCATCCCTCAGCACGGGAAGGATGAAGGGAGAAGGAATTCCAGGAACATGGTGTCCATAGGCAAAAGTCTTTTTGAGGTTTGCCCCATATATCTGTGTTGAAGAACCTTCTGTGAAGGGCGTCAATTCCTCTGTAGACCCAGTAATTCAGTGTTCTGCATGTACACGAGGGGAGATGCGGAAACGCACCTTCAAGGAATGGAGAAAAAAGTCCTGGCATTCAAATAATGGGGGTGTGGGGAGGAGGCAAAACAACTTTTGAACACCTTAGCCTGACTGTTTTCTGCCTCTGGACTTGTGTTTCTATTGTGGCTTTTTCAGTACAATTGTGACCTTGCCGGAAAGCTCAAGGTACCAATGAGTTTTTCTGAGGTTCCTCAGGCAATAAACTGTCTGAATACCATTGATCAAAGCAAGCATGCAATTTAGGGCTGGTTGATGCCTATACTTCATGAGCAGATGGCAGACAAACAGCTAACCAACTTCATTTTCTATTCCCAGAAACACGGGGGCTCAGACTCTGGCTTAATCCCTGTCTGTCCTTCCCTCACTCCCGAGCTGCAGTCCTTCATAAGAGATGGTGGGTTTTGCACAGTCCTAGACCAGCCCATCCCACTAGACAGACTGGCACTGAAGAACGTTGACCCAGTCCACATTACAGGTACGTACCCACCTGCATTTGAACACCTGTATAAATACCGCCTCAATGCACTGTGTACGCGGCAGGGTAAGGGTACATAAGGCACTGCTTGCCCTCAAACCACCCTCAGATGACCAGAGCGCAAACGCCTGCGAAGCCAAACTGCACTGAGGCACAGATCTGCTTTCACTGTGAGGCACAAATACAGACATCAAATGCCCACGGACCACTGCCACTAACAGTGACTTTCATGTACACAGAATCGCAGAATCACAGCATGTTAGGGGTTGGAAGGGGCCTCTGGAGATCATCTACTCCAACGCCCCCCTGCCAGAGCAGAATCAACCTAGAGCAGGCTGCACAGGACAGAGTCCAGGTGGATTTTGAATGTCTCCAGAGATGGAAACTCCACAATCTCTCTGGGCAGTCTGTCCCAGTGCTCTGCCTCCCTCACAGTAAAGTTTCTCCTCATGTTTAGGTGGAACTTCCTATATTCGAGTTTGTGCCCATAACCTCTTGTCCTGTCACTGGGCACCACTGATCCATCCTCCTGCCACCTGCCCCTCAAGTATTTATAAGCACTGATAAGATCCCCCCTGTTTTCTCTCAGATAGAAGGTCCCAATTGGCCAGCCACTCTTTATAAGAGAGATGTTCTAGTCCTCTAATCATCTTTGTAGCCCTTTTTAATACCCTCTCCAGTAGCTTTATGTCTTTCATGAACCGGGGAGCCCAGGCACACCAACCACGGTCTTTCTTCCTCATAAGCCAAGCATCTCCTTGGCCTAACCAGCCTAACACACTTTGTCAAACCCTGGTGCTCTTTCCCAAGCACATTTTCAATTCCATAGTACTTATGCAGTATTTTTTCAGTTGTCCCACTGCCCAATACCTTAGCACACTTATCTCCTGGGTGTCCTCACACACGCAGAGCACCAATTCTTGAGGAGGCTGGAGAGGAGATTTACCTCCCACTGTTGCTCTTATTCATCTCCCTACCAGCTATGGAGAGGATGGAAATCACCCACCATCCATCAAAGCTTCTTTGCTCACATGTATCCAAATGAATCACCAGGGGAAACTGCCCCAGTAACATCTGCTGCTGTGCTCTTGCGGGAGGAGGGGAGGAGAACTGACCCCCACAGAGAACAATCAGCCTTACCCTGCCAAAACAACATCCCTGGAGGCACCAAATCAGACCTTGGTTGAGGGAGCAGGTGTTCACTTGGTCTGAGCCGCTCATGCAGGCTCTCACACACCTCAGCCTAACACCGCCCAGGTCCCAGGAGCCTCCTATATCAAAGAGAAATAGAAGAAATACAAATCTCCAGGGTCCAGAGCCTGACAGACATCCTAATCCTAAAGACTGGAAGGAAAAAGCTCAGGGAGTTAGAGTGCTGTGTAGGAAATCAATACGTGTGGAAAATAAACCTAGAGCCCATAAAATTTATGATAACCTTGAAATATATTTACCCAGAGTAATATTAGCATTCAGCAACAACGCTGATAGGAAATAAAGGTGAGCAACAAAAGGCAAATGACTAAACATGAGATAAGGGGTTGAACACAGAGAAGAATAACTTGTTTGAAATGTACTCCAGACACTGTCGACCTGCCTAAAAGGGTCTTCCTACCAACCCCGAAGAAATGAAGCAGACACGGCAGCCACGGCTTGCCCGCAGGCTGGAGAGGAAGGCAGCCCCACGTTCCTGCCTAAGCCCAGATCAGACACAGTGTCAACAGTTCCTGAGTGCTGTTTGGACATACATTGGGCATAAAAGGTGTAATGGAGATGGAAATAAGATGTTTTGGGGACTTTTTTTTTCCAAAAGACAGCATTTGCCACATTCAGAGATTTTTAACCAGGGTCCTTCTCATCCCTGTGACCCAGCCACAACCAGCAGAACAAAGTTACCTGCTGAATCCCAGCCCAGGCTCTGGCCACTGGGCCGCTTCCTCTGGACTTCATTGCCCAACTTCTCTCCCATATATTCCTTTCAGCTTCATTACAGCCGTCGCTGTAGTAGCAGTTTCTGTTACCTGTGGCCTTGTAACACTATGGAAGCCCTATCCCAATACAGGACCCCTTGGAGTGGGATACAATGCAAATAGTTAAGAAAAGTTACTGTAGGGATCTTACATTTCTGATTTCCACTATTGTATGTAATACAAAGGGCAAAACTTCCAGTGTCAATGGGGGGACACAAAAAATTTTAAAAAAAAATATATATATATATGTATTGTCTGGAATGTATGACCTTGGGACATGCTGCCAATGTAGTTCCAGTCCCAAGGAGACTTTTACTACCCGTGGCAGTAGAAGATTAGTTAGCGTGCTCTCAGAAAGGGCAGCACGTGACTTGTTGTGATCCATCAAAAATGAAACCCTGATTTTTTTGACCTAACCAGTCCTTTTGCATCCATTAGTTTGCTGAGGGTTTATCTCGCTTTGGAAAGAAACATAGTGCACTGTCATGGAAATACCCTTTTGGCAGCAGGCAGGAGACCGATAATCATGCAGGAAAATTCCAGCCCAAAGCCCGCCACACAGCAGCGAGGGGACCAGAGATGCAGTGGTGTGTGCACACCACTGGGGAGGTACCCCAAAGGCAGAATGCCAGGACCCTGTACAAGAGACGTAGCATCACATGTAAGTGTAGTAGTAGGAATCCATCTCAGGAGACAGTAAGCAGCAACATACTTTCTGATTAGAAATTTCTTTCCTTCTAACACTCTGCTCTAGATTTAATCTTTGCAATTACTCATTGCTGTCCACTAACAATGTGTTACAGAAGTTCGAAGGGGCCAGACCCTCCGGTATGTCGCTGCATCAAAACCCTGGCAATCTTTACAGCCACAGAGTTTCTTTTAGAGAATATTACTGAAAGCTTGATGCTGAGCATTGCCCAGAAAATTTGCTTTCAGAGCTGTGAAGTTGCATTTCCCACTGACCACAGGCTGACAGAGGCACAAGTTCCAAAACACGCCTCCTCTGCTGCTGCAAATGCCTGCTGCTAACTGATTTGCTGCAGTAATCTAAGCAGTCTGCCCTCCACTTTCCTCTTCTATAAAACTAGGATTTAGAGGACACTTTATCTCCCAGAAACATTTTGAGGTCTGAGTGCGGACCACTGGGAAACGCTTGGACAAACAGCATTACACCCCAGGAAGATACCCAATGCAGTACAAGACTTCAGAGCAAACTGTCAGCTGGAGACGTTTATCAGACAGCTCTGTCAGCTGGGGCAGGCACAGAAAAATGATGCCTTGTCTTGGCAGCTCATGATCCGTGGGCATGGGGGTTCAGGAGCCAGGCCCCGTTTTGGCCACCATTGGCAGGAAGGCAATCCTGCACCTCGCTTTGTTTATGGCTATGTCATCCCCAGCTAAAACAAACGACAGCTCGTGAACCCAGTGCATGGCAACAGGCTGCTGTGCCCTCCTCC
>VZTU01002292.1:214503-242904 GCA_013400835.1 Zapornia atra | reverse complement strand
CCCACCTGCTGTCTGCTGCAGGATTTTTGCTGCCTGAAGATGCTGTCCCCTCCTCCTCTTGCCCCCGCCACCCCCTCCCCCCCCAGCTTGCTTGGTAGCAGATTTAAGCCACCCCTTCACTCTGGGCATGGGACCTTGGTGCTGATTCGTCCCCTCGCAGGAACACCTGGCCCATAATGCCCACAGGCACCTGCAGGACCCAGGAGATGCTGCTTGTCACAACCAGAGTCACCGAGAACTTCTGCAGAAGTTTGGCAGGTACCGAAGAGGTGCCGACAACACACCCGGCTCTGACAGACATTGCTGCTGGCAGCTGACTGGGAGCACCCTGGGCAGCAGCGACAGCTCATGCAGACACCCCAGGGAGAGCCCAAACCCACCACCAGCCCAAGTGCAGCCCCTTCCCCACTTAGCAGCCATCATACAGACCCATTTGAAACAAAATAGAAATGAAATAGAAAGGAAATAGAAATGCGACCTTTCTCTTTAACGTTTCATGTTTGTATTTCCCCAGCTCCTGTTATGATCTAGTCCACTTTGAAGAGAAGCTTCACCTAATGATCCCAGACTCAAAAGCATAATGATAACATAATTTAAAAAAAAAAAAAAACAAGCAACTACTGCAAGGAAAATTAACTTTTTGCAGTAACAGAGCTTCCCACACAACAACAACAAAAATACCCCTGTCAGGGAATACTGCCCTATTAAGCATCAGAAAAGAGGATTACATGCAGCATTTCTTCAATCATAATCAGAAAATGTGACATAAGATTGGACTGACAGCTGTGTGAGGGAATATGTGTAATTTCTCTCTGTTTTTCCACAGTCTCCAGCTTGCGGAATGCTTTCCTCATCCAGCATGAAAACAGGTATCGTCAGTGCATAGCAGTTTTCTTGCTGCAAGCTCAGACAGAGGCAGCCAAGGTAAGTAGCCCGCCCATTTTCTTTCTTCCCTCCTCTCATTCCACAGCTACGCTTTCCCTGAAGGAGGATCTCACCCTAAATGTGGCCGTGCTGTGCTAAGAATCTCTTACAGTTGTGACATTTGACCAAAACCAAGTCAAAACAAAACAACACCCCGGCTCTCTGGCTCACACGTTTGTTACAGGGTTTTTGCTGTTGAACGGGCCCCAGTTTGCTAACGGGGGCAAACATGGGTCGCATTCTTGTTGAAAAAACATTATCATTTCTGGTTGCTGAAAAAAAAAATACACTGTTTCTTGGGTAACAGAGATGGAGACAGTCAGCCCCTCCAGGGAAGTCAACACCAAAACAATTCCCCACACCCAACTCATATGCATTAGTTGTCGGTTCAGAGAGCTGTATCCTGCTCATCTATGCACGACACACATCTTGCAATTCCAGGTTGAACAGATGGTATGATTCATTCCCCTGTTATATAAATTTACCCCTCATTTTCACACATCACATTTCTAGTAACAGCGCTGTATGTAACATCTGAAAGCGTGGCAGGCACTTCACAGAAGTATTTTTTTTTTCTCCTGTAAATTGAATTTCATTCTCTAATACCTAATGGGCAGAAATTTGACTACCACTAATACAAATTCTTTAAAAAAACCCTGCAGTAGAAGTGATGAGTAACTTCTTTCCATTCCCGAAACGCTGATTAGCACCTGGACTAAGTATCCATTCAAGAAGTCATTACCTTCCATTCTTGCAATATTACCTTTCCCTTCCAAAGCTGCCTTCACACTAAGTGGCTACCGTCTTCTCAGTGTCTCCCAAGTCCAGTTTATCAAAGGAGAAAGCCCTGCAGTGAAAGGTTATTTGCACTTGGGTGCAGTGGCATTACAGCGCTCTGATGATTTTGGGTGTCTCTTAGCCCTAGGAAAGGTAAGACTTTCCAGCACTGGTTGAATGAACTACCTTATTGCAGCTCCCAAGAAGCCCAATCTCTGTGTGACCAGTATCTTTAAGAAATGTTGCTACCCAAGATGAGCATGTGGCTTTAGCTGACGTGATTCTGCAAGGCAGAGAGAAAGATGATCTGGGTAAGACTGATACTTGTAAGGACTGTCAGACCAGGGCCTCAAGATAGCTAAGCTCTATCAAATGGGAGACAGCAAACTGAATGAAGCTGTAATTCCCATTGACTCATGCCAATCGCGGGGCTGTTACATCACAAGCTGCCTCTGAGGTCTCCTGATGCTTGTGAGGTGCCTGCCTCAGCGCCAGGCTCACCCCAACCACCTGCAGCTCACTTCCATACTGCGCTCTATCACAGAATCACAGAATGGCAGGGCTTGGAAGGGACCTCCAGAAATCATCAGGTCCAACCCCCCTGCCAAAGCAGGCTCCCTAGGACAGATTGCACAGGTGCAGACGTCCAGACGGGTCTTCAATATCTCCAGAGAAGGAGACTCCACAACCCACCCTGGGCAGCCTGTCCCAGGGCTCTGTCACCCTCACTGGGAAAAAGTTCTTCTGCATGTTGGTGTGGAACTTCCTGTGCTCCAACTTGAAGCCATTGCCCCTTGTCCTGTCCCCACAGACCACTGAAAAGAGGCTGGCCATTTCCCCCTGTGTCCCACGCTTCAGATATTTATAAACATTAATCAGATCCCCTCTCAGTCTTCTTTTCTCAAGGCTGAACAGCCCCAGTTCATTCAGCCTATCAACTGCGCAGGCAGCACATACAATGCAGTGAACATAGGTGTGGGGAATCCCTCACCCAACCCCCACCTGTCTCTGAGAGACACCAACACTCATCAGACCCATGGAAAAAACAAACCTGAGATACACTGCTGTTGCTTATCCCACCCATACTGCTCTCTTCTCTTCTCCCTGCCCCTACTTTCCTCCCTGAACCTTAGAAAGCCCAGCAGTTTAAATCTTGCCTCCTATGGGTCCACTACAGCCAGGGAAACCCCTAAATAACCACCTCCACCACACTGCACTATAGACCTTCCTCCATCAACAGCTCCGTGGGGACCAGAGTACCCACCCCATGCCAAAGCCGGGCCCTGTGCTCTGCCAGGCAGGAACAGCTCACACATGCAGATTCTTCGCAAGACATCTGCTGAGAGCCCTTAGACCTGTAGGCCATCCAATTTATTGTCTCCAGGTTTTTGTTTTTCAGAGTGATGTTTTTAACACATTGAGGGTGTAAACACACACAAGAAACAACCCCGTGGGTCAGTAACAATATTTATAAATCCCAGCGTAACATGAAGTAGAACAGGCCGCCCCTCCTCACATGTTTCTGCTCTTTGCTTCAAAGCTCAGGGCCTCTGCATCCATTACAGCAGGGAGAGCAGCTCCTGAGTTCAGTACAAAGTAAAAACCCTGGGGTGGGAGAAGCACAGCTAGACCTTAAGCTCATGTAGCTACCAACTAATTTGTAATGTCTAACTATAGCCATTCAGAAGCAACTCACAGCTTTAGCAACCCAGACAGTCTGGACTAGCTGAGAGAATGAAGTTACATATTCTAAATCCATCTCTCCAGCCATCACCCTCTGCCCTCGTACCTGTATGACAGCAGATGAGGAGCTGAATGCTGTCAGCGTGATGTTAGAAACCGAAAGTCACGTGGCAGCACATGACAAATCTCAGAGGGGGACAGAAGAGCACTGGGACTCTTAATCAGAGGAACAGGGAACCCAAACCACAGGGACAACATTAAACTAATAAATACTGGGGGGCAGTGGCAAGGTGAAATAGCCTGAAGCAAAGTTCATCATTACAAGTAAATAAGACCATTAAAATCCTACCTTCCAATCAAAAAAGAAACCTTCACTGGAAATCCCTGGCCACACACACAGACTCCAGCAGCCTGTAGTGGTCTGAGCAACTGGGAGAGCCTTGGTTCTGGGATAATTCACAGAATCAGAATCACGGAATGACTAGGTTGGAAAAGACCTTTAAGATCATCAAGTCCCACTATTCCTGTCCTATGCTAAACCATATCCCTAAGTACCTCATCTACTTGTCTTTTAAACACATCCAGGGACTGCGACTCAACCACCTCACTGGGCAGCCTGTTCCAGGCCCTGACAACTCTTTCAGTGAAGACTTTGTTCCTAACATCTAATCTGACCCTGCCCTGGCACAGCTTAGTGCCATTTCCCCTTGTCCTAGCTCCTGTCACCTGCCTGAAGAGACCATCACCCACCTCTCTACAACCTCCAATTCGTGTTCACTTCAGGAATTCCAAGCCTGGGCCTGAGGAAATGCTAAATAAAAATAAAGGCTCTGGGGGTTTATGCAGCTGAATCACTGGAACTTCTTTTAGATTGTCTTAGTTTGCAAATTATTTTTTTTTCTTGTTACAGAAAACATGGATGTCACAGATAGAAACGGCAATCTCCAGTTACACCACGCAACGTGAAGCCAAGAAAAGCACTGCTTTCTGCTCCCCAGCTGAATCCTCTGAAATTTAATAATGTCAGCACAGCACTGAGGGAGCCAGTGAAAGACTTGTGGTAGTAACACAGTTATTTCTCCCAGCACGCCTTAAGTTTCAGAAGCCAACAGATTTCTGACTTGGTTGGACAGAAATGATGACTTTTGACCACATGATGTAGGAAAAAAAATGGAGGGGGAAACTGAGCCCTGAAACAAATGAATTGGTCTTAGATGCTCCTTTGTTTCAGCTAGGGGAAGGCTCTTGCCATCCAAGAAGTTTTAATACTGCTGCTTGTTTCCTAGAGATCAGGACATAGAAAAAAACACCCCTACATTGGTGAGGAGAACTTACTCACCAGAGAAGTCTAGAAGGGTTATTCCAAGCTCATGAAAACTTCATTAATAAATTTCACAAGATTACAATCATATAGACACAGCTCCTTATAGTTGTGGCTTTGTACCTACTAAACCACAGTATCACAAGATGTTTGCGTTAACGTTGGGCTTGTGGAAGCAGATCAGTAGAAGCACGTATTGTGCAAACTCAATGAGATTAAAATGAGATTATTTAAAATTAAAATTAAAAGAGATTATTTAAATTTCTTTGAAAAAGGTCATAATCACATATAACATTCAGTTATACTACAGATGCTACAGACTATATAAACAGAACTGTAATGATGCCACTTGCTTAGGATTTATTTTTTTTACCTGAAGTTTTTCACTTGAGATCTGTCAATATTATTGTTCACACTCATCACAGCCTTTAGAGTTCAAGTTCACTTCACAAACTTAAGCATTCCTTTTGCATTAAACCACCTGATACTTTGCTGCTATCCCAGGTCTGTGGTCCACATAGCATGTGCGCCTTTGTTCGTCACCTCCCCCACCCATCTTTTTGAGGTACTGGGGGGACCTCAAAGCTCATCTAGCCCCAACACCCAGCCATGGGCAGGGACACCCACTAGCCCAGGCTGCGCAAAGCCCCATCCAGCCTGGCCTTGAACACTGCCAGGGAGAGGGCAGCCACAGCTTCTCTGGGCAGCCTGTGCCAGGGCCCCGTCGCCCTCACAGAGAGAGGCAGGACAGACTGAAACCGTTTGCCACAACATCCATGCAGGTAACAACCACTGAGGGAGGGTGTTGTCACCAGGTTGCCGTGGCTAATCCCCTGAGGTTAGCCACAAAGAGAAAGGCAAACTTCCCTAAAGCCGTTCTTAGGCATCTCTGTCACTTCTCTCACGCTGTGTGTCCCACCAGCCTGACTCCCTCAGCAGAAAAGCCAGCCCTTGGAATATCCCCATAGCATCAGAAATTACTTCAGGGTGAACGGAACATTGATGAGAACTATGCTGAAAAATGCAGGAGTGCCGTTCCAGCTGTTGGCATTACCCAGAGGGAGCTCGGCCTTCACTTCCCATTCCCCTCTACTCTACAATCCGGCTCACCCAGCTCCCGCTGTCAGGATGCACCGGATGTTTTACCCACTTGAGCTGGCTCAGGGGTACATGCAAGCTACAGTCTGAAGCCTGTACATATGTACATACCGTATGTATGTACTTACCTGGTTCAGCACCCTCCAGGTGCAGTCCGGATCTGCTGTGGCACACATTCCTGCTCATCCCCTTGCTTGTGATGGGCAGGTTTTTGCCACAGGTTCCTGGGAAAGGAAGAGCCAGCCAGGCTCCATGCCAAGGGGTGAATGTGCAAGGCAGGAGAGCAGAACAGAGAGGAGATGGCAGATCTGCTCCAGGACACCTCACTAGCTGCAAAGACATAGCCACAACTTGGCTTAGACAGCTGTGCTCGATCTCCCTGATCCTAAGCGCAGCTGCACGGTGTCACAACCTTCCCTTTCCAGGCCTGGTGCCGCACCAGGACCTCATGGTATCTTGGAACCAACACCGATACAACAGAAAGGTATTTCAAGCCCAGAGAAGTAACACCTGACAAACTTGAGCTCTGGTCTTTGTGCACCGGCAGAAGGGAGGGGGTGTTTTACTCCTCTGTGTACTTTTTGCCAAAACGACTTTAGGGCAGGTCTGTTCAGTTTACCAGGCACCTAGGAAGTCCCAGAGATTCAGTATGTCCTGGAGGCCAGCACATCTCCAAGGGGGACACCCCAGGGGAAGGAAGTATTCACACGCAGGCTGTCTTTAGGGAGATGTAAGCTCAGCAGGCTCTTCTGTGGTCTGGAGAGAAAGACACCTCAGAAGCAATCGAGGTGGCACTTAAACCTCCCAACTTCAACTGTGCTTCAGGAGAGCTCTTCTCTCTGCCTTCCTCCACTGTCTACGCAAAGCCCCATGGAAGATCTGCTTCAATAGCTAAACATAGGGTCCTTCTGTGAATGCCCCCTCTGTGCTAGAGTGGCTCTGTCATGGAACTGCTCTCACACACAGTAATGATCTGGCAGCTCTCCACAACGGAGTTCTGTCCTGAAAGAGGTTTCCATCTCACAACTGAGCCCTTCATTAGTCTCAAAAATTAAACAAGTGCTACTGCTATGACAGCAGCCTGACTGCACTGAACGTGATGTCTGCACACTGCCAGTGACAGAAGGGCTTCCACGGAGCGTGGGACACCCAGCAGCTTTGCACAGCTATTGGGAATGGAAAAAACTATTTTGAATTTAACTGGTGAGAAGAGAGATTTGAGAAATGGTCATTATCACTGCCTCCTCAGGCATTTGAAAGCCTTTGTTGCAGCTCCCCACAAAGCTAAAAAACTGGAGCATTTAGCTTGTTCTGAGACGTGAGACCTGCAGCAGTTCGTTTGTGAATGCCCTGTGTCAAAGTAGTGAGCAAGGTAGTGTTGAATGACAGAACTGGTCTATTAGAAAGGTCTAATTTCTTATTTTTTTTATTATTGTCATTACTCATTCCCTTAACAGGTTAGAAAAGAAAAATGACTTTTCAATAACATTTCATCGTAGTTTATACAGAACTGTTTGATGCATGGTGTCATTTTCTCATCCCAACCCACAGCCACCTTCCAAATGGCAGGGTTTAGGAGTTACAGTGCACGCTGGACTATATTCTTTCACAATGTAAGGCACAACTACGTCATCACAAATAGTAAACACAAACACTGGGAACAGAACTCAAGGGAATCGAACTTCAACCCAAAAGAAATAAAACCAAAACACACTCATGCAGAAAAGTCTTATCTACACAGACCAAGATGGTATGATCCAGTTTAAAAGAAGTGCAGTACTCTGTAGGTCAAACTGCAACAAAAGGCTAGTATAATACATTACCTCTAGATACCTGGTAAGAACATAAAACTTTTTCCATTTATATTTTATACATTTATACAGAAATTAGGTTGCATGAGCAATATTCACATCTGCAATAATAACCTGATCATTAAAATCCAGAAAAGAGGCAAAACAAGACGATGTGATTTGTGGCACGCCCCCATTACAGAATACCATTCATCAAGCTCACATCTCTAGTACTGAAGGGGAAAAAAAAAAAAAGGGGGGGGGGGGAAGGACACCAAAAAAACAAATGACAAAGCTGCATACAGAACCGTTTCTACCCAGCAGACCGTAACCATGAAAGCTTGTGGTTAGGATTTATTCCCTGTCCAGCAGCTCGAGTTTGTGAGACTGAAACTGCAGAAGTTAAAAGAACACAACAGAGGTTACCATCACTTCAAACTATGGGGTACTTTCAAACAGATTGGGGAAAAAAAAGAAAAACAAAAAACACAAAAAAACTCTTAACTTTTTCCCTTTTTGGTGATAAACTTTTGCAATTTTGGCATTCACTATAATTTTTATATAACATGACAGCAAGCAAACCTTAGCAAACTTCCCTAATGGTTGGATTTCACACTGAGAGGTAGTTTAAACGAAATCTAACGTAACAGCCTCGAATGGTAGGGTTTCATGATTTTTTTTGTGTGTGTGATTTATTTTTTTTTAATTTTTTTTTTTCCTTTTCTTACAAAAGTGACAAATCCTATACAAGCAGCATTTTGGACACATTACTATAAAAAGTTCTGGTATTTGCTAAGCCAGCGAGACATTCCTTTAGACACTCCTTTCGTGCCAGGAGTCAAGGTTTCGCCTGAGACGACAGAGTACTTTGCCATAAAGCCAACAGCAGGAGCCTGGGCCTGCCAGCACTGGCCTGTTGCCGTATCATAACCATGCACGCTTTTCCCCAGCCCTCTATACTCAAAAATAAGGGCAGGAAATGCAGATGAATTTGTTCTTCTTTCAGGTAATAAGGGGAGGAAAAATTGGAAAATGCTCCTACCAGGCTTCTGCTTTCATAGTAATGTTGATCCAAAAGGGTTAGCAGGGCTTCAGTAATCCTCAAATGAGCAGATACTCCTGGATCTGCTGCACAGCAAGTGCATAGTATGTGGTGAGCTACAGACAAAAGGCAGAGTTTATTACAGCGACTAGTGCCTATCCTCTTCCTTACTGTGACCTTAGGTGGCATCTAATGCTCTCTCTAAAGATGCAAACCTCTCTGTTCAGTGCCCCTTAAGAACCCAAACCAAACCCCGAGTTTCTGTGGAGGGACTTTGCGATCCGATTATTGCTGGGTTTGAAAAGCACACCAACCACTTGGTGCTTTTGGGGAGGCTGTGGTTGGACAATAAATTTAAACTTATACTAGAAGGGGTGTGAGGTCAAGACTTTGAAAATTAGGAACAACTGGTAAGACCCCTGGAAATACACAAAATTTATGGTTTTTCTTTTTGCAATCTTAAAATTAAGCTCAACAAAGACAACGTGTGCATGGCTACATGGGTTTTTTTGTAATGTGCTCTCAGACAATGGTCACGTTTTTGGTACAAAGGAATGATGAGTGCAATTCTCCTGACTTAGCAAGGGACCAAATGCAATACAGTGAAAAGTCCAGCTGAAGATAAACCTTCTGTCCACTGATTACAGCCTACACATGCAACATCAACGATGCCATTCCGCTTACTGCAGATGATATTCATTATATTCAGTTAGACAGCAAAAAGTGCGTAGTGCAAATGACAGTGTTGTCTCCTAGTGCTCCAAGACAAAAAAAAACCAGGAAGGGTGGTACTTGGAGGAGTGATTTATCAGTTTCACCATACTCAAACCATGGTACCATTCTTCCTGGCATATTTATATTCTGCTTGAACTTCAGCTCCAGCAGTTTTCTTTCTGCCACTGAGTACTGGTCATAAATATTTGATGGTTTGCAAAAAGCATTTGTTCCCACTTTGTGTTTAACTGGCATTTTACAATCCAGAAAAGTACTTTAAGTTTTCCAGGTCCCTTCTTTGGGGATGTCACTTCTCTTAAATCCAGCATGAGAGACACAATTGTTCTTGCTAATATAATATAAACACAGCAAGGTTACTTCATGCTTCTGCTCCCAAATCCCTTCTTGCTTCACTAAGAAAGCTTCTCCAGGGAGGATTCACAAGTAATTCTAATTGTCCCAAAGCCAACA
Source organism: Zapornia atra (assembly GCA_013400835.1). Classification (NCBI taxonomy): domain Eukaryota; kingdom Metazoa; phylum Chordata; class Aves; order Gruiformes; family Rallidae; genus Zapornia; species Zapornia atra. The sequence continues at coordinate 233,084 of VZTU01002292.1, read as the reverse complement.
AAAATAGTTATCCATTGTTCATGTGTACCTAGTGCTTCACACTCCACTGCAACTTAGGATATTTGAAACCTCCCAAAAACAGAGGGAAAACCCCCCATACTGTACCCTAGAGCCTCAGACTCCTGTGCCAGAGAGTGAAGCCAGATGAAAAACGAGATCCCTCAAAACCTCTTCCCTCAGTTGGGAAGCTGCAGCAGAAAATTCCTTTTGCCTCTCCATCTGCAGACAGCAACTTTTCCTACTGCGACTCATTGATTTTATCCTCTTTGTTCAGCCTTTGCTGAGAAGGGAAGATTACTGGTGGGAAGGAATACATGGGGTGAAGAAATGAGTAACAGTGAAGCCGAGACAGCTAAGATCAAAAGCCTGCTAATCACTGACCTCTGCAAGGCTACCTGCCTCCAGAGCGGCTGCAGGACCCAAGTATGAAGTACGCATTGCTGACATGTGGCTGGAGTGGAACAGGAGAATTTGGCATCTTGGAGGCAACAAGCCAAGTGATTGAGGCTCTTTGACTGGGAAGAGAGGTGATGCCTCCAAGAAGTTAAAGAACTTCTTCCCACCCTTAAAACCCCTATGTTTTACACCTCTCCGTAGCTTGTGTTAGCTAGCATTGCAGCTGGTCTCTGGCATTCTGCTCCCTCAGGGATTCTGAACGTGGATGGAGTCTCCTGTAGAGGGCACAGGTTCAGGAACAAACCCCAAACTCCAGTGTCCCATTCCTGGTGCCATGGTATTGGCCAGTAATCAAAGGCAGCCTGAAGATCCCCGCACACCTACTCCTTCCAGCACTGGTTTTACCATCATTCCCACCTCTTGCTCAACAACGGCCTCTCCTCAGTGAATCAGAGCAAGCTGGTTCTTGCTAGAGGCTGTGAAAACACATCACTCTGCATCCTCCAGTTCCGAGGCTTGAGTCTGCCATTTTATTAGTGTTTCCCTCTGTGTCTGTGTTTGCAGTCTGAAAAATCAGTGCCTTCAACTTTTTGGTCTGGAATCCTTTAATTTGAGTGTGGTTAAAGTTACCAGGCTTTCTACTAGGTATTCCTATTACTTGTGTTTTAAAGGAGCCCAACAATACCCCCACGTTCCTACTGATAACATGCCACAATCAGACATCAACACAATCAGACTCTGCAAACAGATTTACAAATACAAAGGTTTTCACTTTCCAGTTTCCCTTATTATATATCTCACAGGTGGTTTTACTAAGCTTAAGCACCACTTTCAACCTGGCAGTGAGGCCAAGAGCATTACAGGGTCTGTTACACCGTCAACTTGTCAACTAATACAGACCAGCACAAAAAAAAGGAGCGTAAGATTTAGCAATGGAGTTATAAATTTACTCCAGGAAAAAGCTGTAGAAGTCCTGATCTACTGCTGCAGACTCAAAGCTCATGCATAAAAGCTTCTAGCACAGCACTGTTTCTTCAGATTTTAATGTTGTGTCTTTATAAAGCGTTTCTATCCTCTCAAAAAGTTGGTCATATAGATTGGTCAGCAAAAACCAACCTCCAGACATGGACCTGGGTTTTGCTCCCAAAGCTGAGGAGCTCCAGTCTTTACACAAAGGCATCGCAAATGGCTGAACAAAGAACAACCCTACTAGACCTTCTACCACTTCCTCTTCACTGCAGGGCACTCTCCCCAGTCTTCACATGTTCTCATTCAAAAGCCAAAAGCCAGAACACAAGCGAGTCTTTTCACCACCTCCCCAGCTCCCTGAGATTTCCATCTTCCTCTGTCTCCTGCGTTTTGCCCTTGTGCTGCTGCAGGAACCTTCTCTCCTCCCTCTCAAAATCCCTTCTGCTCCACATGGTCATCCTACACTCTGAGAGCAGCAGGAGGCTCCGTGTGCCACACGACAGGGTAGAGATTGTATTGAGGCCATAGCATGAACTGTCACATCTTAACCTCTCCCAGATTCCTGAAGTCCCATGTCAGACAAGGCAAGGCTCGAAAGCAAACTCTTCCCATTTCTTTTCTCAATAAATAAGCAAGAAGAAAAAAAAAATCCACAGCAGAGATTCTGCTCCTATCCTCTATTCAAAAGTCTTGCACCAAGCAGATACACTGTAGAGGTGGAACAGAGAGTCTGAAGGCTCTCTTCACACAGAATCCTTGAAGCAATTGTTTCTTTTGAGCAAACAACTCTCAAATTCAAACCGTAAGAACAGGTCAGTATTTCAAATAAACCATGGGTGTACCCTAAATCCCCAAAACAGCAAGAAGCACCAGTTATATCATTCAGCTGGTGTCTAAGAAATAAGAACTTAATTTTAGGAAAGGCCCTTGAAGAAGACTCCTTGAGCCCACAAATGCAGAACTAGACAGGCAAACTAAGAAGGGACACAAAACATATAGACCACTACTATTGATCTACCAGCAATCCTGGCAGACTGGGGAAGTTCTTCTCGACTGGAGGCTGGCAGATGTTACACCCATATATAAGAGAGGTCAGAGGGAGGATCTGGGGAGCTACAGGCCTGTCAATCTGACCTCAGTGCCAGGGAAGATCATGGAGAGGGTCATCTTGGGTGCTATCATGCAGCATGATAGTGCTGGTGATGTGGTGATGGCCAGGGGATCAGGCCCAGTCACCATGGGTTTGCAAAAGGTAGATCCTGTCAAACCAACCCGGTCGCCTTCTATGACAAGGTGACCTGCTTAATGGACGAGGGGAAGGCTGTGGATGTGGTCTACCTGGACTTCAGTAAAGCCTTTGACACGGTTTCTCACAGCATTCTGACTGAGAAACTGGCGGCCACTGGCCTAGACAGGTGCACCCTCAGCAGGGTTAAAAACTGGCTGGATGGACGCGCCCAAAGGGTGGTGGTATATGGAACAAAATCCAGCTGGAGGCCGGTCACGAGTGGCGTTCCCCAGGGCTCAGTCCTGGGTCCAGTTTTGTTCAACATCTTTATCAGTGACCTTGATGAAGGGATTGAATGCTCCCTCAGTAAGTTTGCAGATGACACTAAGCTGGGGGGAAGTGTTGATCTGCCGGAGGGTAGGGAGGCTCTTCAAAGGGATCTGAAGAGACTGGGCCGATGGGCTGAGACCAGTGGGATGAAGTTTAACAAGTCCAAGTGTAGAGTGCTGCAGATGGGACATAACAACCCTAAGCAGCGCTACAGGCTTGGGGGAGACTGGCTGTAGAGCTGTCAGGCAGAAGGGCCCAGGGGTGTTGGTTGACTGCCGACTGAACATAAGCCAGCAGTGTGCCCAGGTGGCAAGAAAAGCCAATGGCATCCTGGCTTGTATCAAAAATAGTGTGGCCAGTAGGTCTAGGGAGGTGATTGTGCCCCTTGTACTCGGCATTGGTGAGGCTGCACCTCAAGTACCGTGTCCAGTTCTGGGCTCCTCACCATAAGAAGGACATCAAGGTTCTCGAGAGAGTCCAGAGAAGGGCAACCAGGCTGGTGAAGGGGCTGGAGGGCAAATCCTATGAGGAGCAGCTGAGGGAGCTGGGGCTGTTAAGCTTGGAGAAGAGGAGGCTGAGGGGAGACCTTATCACCGCCTACAATTACCTGAAAGGAGGTTGTAGAGAGGTGGGCAATGGTCTCTTCAGCCAGGTGACAGGAGATAGGACAAGGGGAAATGGCACTAAGCTGTGCCAGGGCAGGTTTAGATTAGATGTTAGGAAAAAATTTTTCCCTGAAAGGGTTGTCAGGGCCTGGAACAGGCTGCCCAGGGAGGGGGTTGAGTCACCATCCCTGGATGTGTTTTTTAAAAAAAAAAGGGTAGATGAGGTACTCAGGGATATGGTTTAGCATAGGACAGGAACGGTTGGACTTGATGATCTTAAAGGTCTTTTCCAACCTTGTGATTCTGTGATATTTCTGGAGAAGAGAGATTAAGAAGTTTTTTCACTTCAGAGTTAACCAGCACTGGACATTTTTCATAAAAGGGACTCTTCTTCATTCACATATAGAGCTGTCAATAGATAAAAGCCAACGAACCTGTGTCACTACAGCTAAGCTTCTGTCACCATGACAGAATTTGATTGCTTACCTCAGACAAGAAGTAGAGGAATTCAGGACACATTCCTTTTCTCTGAACAGCTGGCACAACTTTGTAAGACACAAAAGGACTTGGGATGTAGGGAATTTATTAGGAAATTTAAGACAAAGGGTGACTAAATATTGGAAGGCATAACACATGCTCAGAAGAAATAACCTTAATGATTTTGAAATAACAATGAAGAGACAAACAGGCAAGAACAAACAGGTGTAGATAAAACAACATAAAAGAAGTTAGGAGTCTACACGAACTCTACAAGAAACCTCTGCTGCAAGTACAGAAAAGAAAGTATGAATAAATATCTAAAGACATATATACTATATATACATATATCTTATTTAGAGCTGCTTGGCTTATAACTAAGCCAGCAGCAGGAGATTCACACCACTGTTCTGAGCAGACTACATCATATAATTAACATAACATTTATGATTCCCTGGTAATGGGGGTCAGATGGAGTAATGGAAAACTGAGGTTTGTTAGGTGTAGCAGGAGTTCAGCTTCTTCCACCAAAAGCTGAGGGAAGGGAGAGAAAAAAAAGGTCAGACAAACTGCAGCAGCCCCAGAAAGGACTTCTTCTTAGTCGGATACCTGGCATGGAAGGTCTGGATGTCCCTTAGAACCACAAGCGCCTCTTGGGGCTTCCAGGGTACGGGTAGGGCGAAAAGATGCGCTACAGGCTACCACCAGTATTGTTTGCTTTTAAAACCCCACAGAGAAGGGCTTCTGGAATATTCAATTCCATACACTGAACATGTGAAAGTGAAATCAACAGTACAGGATGGAATATTGTAACGTATCATGCAATATCCCCCCAACACCAGCTACGCTTTGTCTCACCATTTGTTCACACATACTCTCTCTCTCAGGCACACACAGACACACACAGACTACACAATACAGTGCATGTAAAGATGTTCTGGTGTCCAAGTGCTGCAGCTAGATAAGGGCTCGGGTGCTGATACTGCAAGGAGCTCTAAGTGGGCAAAGAAAACTGAGCTGGGGTCAAGTCCAGCAGTTACCCTCACTGTGGAGTTTGAACTTTAGAGAGAAAAGTCCAACGACCAGAAAGACAGAAAGAAAACAAAAATCACAAGGGGTTATAAAGAACATCAGATATGCAATCAAATGCAACAATTAGTTACGCTTTTACAGCAACATTTGATACATAAAATCCTCACAAGTTTTTGCATCTTCCTTTTTCTTTGAAGGAAACAAGAATAAACTGCAATATCACGTAAACGCTGTTTCTCTTGAACAAAAAAATAAAAGATAAAAAAATACATTGTTACTCCTCTGTTTAAACTTTATTTACAAATAACTGGGTATTTCTAATCTAGACATAGAAGCTCTTTCCAGGATAAATGGCAATAAGCTATATGGATGATCTGAGCCCATGTCTCACAAAAAATACAATAGTTTTACTTGGTATCAATAAACATTTTTAAAATATACTAAATTTTGCCAAGTGTTACAATCATTGTCCAAACTGAATAGTAGTCTGAGTGCTGAACGAAGTGCATCGACAGAAAGTATAGATTTTAGTGTAACATTTCTTTGTCACTCACGACAGCCAGTTATCCTTGCAAGTCATTAAAACAAGTATCACAGACTCGGACAGGCTTCTTAGAGGAAGGAGTTAAGGCATTCTTTGCTGAGCACTCGGCACAGAAGATATTTCCACACTGTCGACAGTGGTGCTGTGAGGGAGAGAAACAAGACAGGCGCTTGAACACCAGTGACAGGGAATCAAACGCTACTCGAGATCACGATCTTGTCAAGTCAACTGTTGTGTTTCAGAAGTTACTTTGAATTTTTCAAGAGCAGTTCCACAGCACACAGAAGGGCCTGGGAGTAAATCCCTTCTAAAAGGTACAGGAGTAAAATACTCAGAAGCGCTTCACTGAGTCAGGAGACTATACCGGTTTTGGAAGTGAACTGGTCGAAGTTCATCCTCCTCTTGAACTTGTTTTGGTCACATGAAACATGTTCTTCTTACATGGAACTACCTGGTTTCACATGGGAAGTACCTTTCAATCAAAGGATCCAGCAGCCTTTGTTGAAAGACTAACCAAAGGACATCACTACGTGTAATGCAGGACAGGGAGAGCCACCTAAAACCAGGTCAGGAAGCACCTCAAAATTAACCTCATGAATATCCCTTATGTTCTTCATTGCCAAGGCACTTGCTGAAGGTTGAAGGGCACACCCTGGCAGCTGATGGATGCTAACATCTTAGCTGACCACAGCTGCTTTCACAAGGCAGGTCTGACTTCAGACCTACAACACATCCAGTTGTTTCTTCTGTTCCACATATAGTCAGTGTTTAGAAAATAATACTCACAAAGTCATATGTGAAAATATGGGGCCTCAACATAACTAATTTCAGCAAATTTACATTCTTTTTATACCTACAAATCCAGTTCAGACTGCTTATAATTAAGTTTTCTGTAAATACCCTTCCAAAAGTGTAATTTTGCTTGCTCACTCAGGGGACTGAACTATTTTAGCACTGTTTATAAACTGATGCTGTTAAAATGGCAAAAGAAACATTAATGAAGTAAATTTCACAAACTTTTTTGTTAATACTTAAGGCATTGCTTGCAATAACTGTATTCTGAGGTATCCTGAGCATCACAGCACTACAAACGCCATTTTCTGGTTTGTATCCCATCTAAGAGTTTGAAAACAAGAGAAAAATAAAATCCCCAGAGACAGACAAAACACACCTACCCTTCTCACTGTCACTGAAAAGCCTTTGCCACAGGCCATACAATTCTGTACCTCATTGTCTTCTGCCCATTTCCTGTTGAGAGCTTGGGTGTGTTTGATCTGTACAGAACATATTTAAAAAAAAACAAAAACACTTTTAAAAAGAAATCCTGTCTAATTGCTACTAATTTCCTTTTTTTTTCCTTTTTCACTGCACACACTACCCAATGCAGTATTAAAAGCATCAATTTTGCCATGATACTGAGAGCTTCTATTTGTTTGGTGATACCGTGGTTGTGCCCCAGCTGAGAGCTCAGCACCACGCAGATGCTTGTTCTTTAAAAGGGAGTGGGGGGGGGAGTTGAGGGAGGGGAAGAGGGAAGGAGAAGAAAACTCAAGGAACCAAAGCCTCATGGGTTGGGATATATGAAACTGAAATACACAAAGCAGTTTCTTACTGAACCACACAATTCAGGCCCTACAGCCCAGAGCCGTCCTGAAAACTGGACCATCCACAAAACTACGTGTCCTGGAGCTGCCTCCTCCTCCCCCTACCAGCCCCCCTTTTATGCTGAGCATGACATAATTGGCATGGAATACTCCCTTTGGACAGTTTGGGTCACCTGTCCTGGCTGTGTCCCCTCCCTTCTCATTAGCAGGGCAATATGAACAACTGAACAGTCCTAGACTGGTGACAACTGGAAACGTCAGGGTGTTACCAGCACCGTTCTCATCCTAACTCCCGAACACGGCATCCCATCCGCTACTAGAAAAGACATCAACTCCACCCTAGCCAAAATCAGGACAGGTGAGACAAATCTTCCAAGGTATCAAAGCTATGAGCAGATTTAAGAACCCCCAGACAGCATCAAGGCCTGCATACACCACATGCATAATATCTTAATCACACCAGAACGGCAACCCACCACCAACCTAACACAACCCTGAAGTTCTCCTAAGTTCCCTCACAGAGAATCAGGGTTTAACTGCTTCAAGTCAATTGATACCTGCAATGACTGGTTTTCTCGGCCAAGTTCCTGCATTGCTGCAGTAGTGTTGTCCAGCTTCTTCTTCATTTCTACAAGTTTGGCTTGAAGCTTTTCAATTTCTCCCTCACTTTTTATACACCTGAGGAAAAATAAGTACACAGTCGGCTCAGAGCACATGAAGCAATGTACGCTGCCTCCTTTGGGCAGGTTGTCGTGTCTGAGAAGTTACTCTCCATAAAATCCAGCCAAAAACTACCCTTTTCTGTGAAGTGTGAAAAGTTCTTGGATGCCTTGACTGGAAAAACATTCTGTTGTAACAATCAGTTTAAGATTATCTGGCATAGCTCCCAAATACCTGTGGCTTATTAATACCTGGAGTTTCTCCCAAACCTAGGGACAGTCCATCAACAGCAAGCCCCAATAAGTACCCCTGTGCAACAGGACTCTGTTACAAATCAGCCACTGCAGATCAGATCACATAACGGAGCAGAAAAGAAACCTTTTTCTTTTAGCAAGGCCCCCTCCCAGCAGCTGAAATTCAGTTAACTGCTGAAAGCCAAATTTCAAAGGCTGTTTTTCTGCCAAGCTGTAAACGGCTACTGGATGAGTTCAGCACAGTGCGGCAAGGGATTGCCAAAGAAAGAGGATCTCACTTGAATTGATCCCATCCTTTCTCAAGGTCTACTGCTCAAAAAGCAAATCACCAAGTCTGACAGTATCAGAGAAAGTTTTCCATTCTGCCTTCACCAAGCATGTCAGAAAAAAAAGGGGTAAAAAAAGCATCCTGTCCCACAGGTGCTTCTTCTACCCTTTGTAATGGTTGTTTTCAGGTAACTCCAGCTGCTTTGCGTGTCTCCTACCACCTGTAGGACAGACACTCTGTTTAGCTAAGTCTTAAACATATTGTAGAGACAACAGCAGAACTGGGCAAAAGACGACTGTAGGCTTTCAGAAGGAAGAAAACTCCTCTTTTGTGAACCTTAGCCTATTTAATCCAATTACACGTTCTATCTCCTAACATTGAGCAGTGGGCATACCTACAAGTCCCTAAACAAATCCTGTGTTACTGGAGGCACTCAGGAGTCTCTTCCAGGCTTCTGGATGGCCAGTGCCATCTACATCTACTCTGAGTCAAGGCAGGGGAGCTACAGAATGATGGAGAAGGGTAGTTAACTCAGGTAAGAGAAGTTCCCTCTGCCTGGCCTTGCAAGATTCATAGAAGAGATGAGAACACACCTCAAAGTTCAGAGGAGCCCAAAATGGATTTCAAAGGCTCCTCACAGGCATACATAAAGATGTATGTACAAGTATGTATGTATTTTTCTTTAAGTACAAGCTTAAAGAGCTGTGGCGTCAGTGATAAGTAAAGTCCTGATAAGCCTGCCTGACTTTCTACAAACAGTCGGCCTGTCAAAGCTCACAGAGAACAGGTTGTTCCCAACGCCACTTGCTGTGAGCTTTGGCAGGGACGACAGACGGTCGTGCTCTGGAAACCATACCCACAGCCCAGGCACTAGGATCAAATGGGGATTTAAGTAAAGCGTGCACACAGAGAATCCTGAACCAAGTGAACCAAGTTCCCAGCGCGAGGCCAAGCCTTTCCCAAACCACGCTTCCACACCGCCAGGACCACAGCTCACCTCTCCAGCAATGCTCTTCTCTCATCCTGATTATTCTGCACCGTTGCTTCCAAGACAGCAATGTCTCCACGTAAATCATCCGTCTGCTTCTCCAGCTCGCTCACCCGCCTCTGACTGCTTTGCCACTCTTTCTTCATGGTAGCCAGGTTTTCATTCAGAGCAGTCACCTGCATGGTGAGCTTGGCCTCCTTTTCCTCATGTTTCCGGCTTTCTTCTTCTTTCTCTTTTTTCTCTGTGTGCTAAGAAAACAATGGAACAATGGAAAACAACCTTCCAAGTATTCTTTCCCTATTCCCTACATTTAACCAAGGCAAAGAATTTACTGTCCTAGAATCAAACAAAGCTGTCATCCCTCTGAATTTTCCTATATCGTTAAATGCCTCATAGATTTCTGACCTTGCCATTTAGAAATTAATGTAATGTAAAACTAATGTCAACGATTTGCTTCCTCTCTGTCCCTGAAAGAATACAAAGGTGTCTTCACGAAACAACAGTCGTACAGTCTAACATACTAACCAGTTGAGCTTCAATTTCAGCACATTCTTTCTTCAGTTCCTCTTCTCTCTTTTTCAGCTGATCTCTGACAGCTTGGTGTGTTTTTTTTTCCTGTTCCAGAGCTGAATTCATATTATCTATTTTACCCTGCAGCTCTAATTTCTGCTGAATCAATAGCTGTTTTGCATCCTTGAGATTTGCCACCTCCTGTTAGGAGACAGAGCTCAAAGTTAAAGTAGCAACATCGAAAGTTGATTTTATTTGAGAACTGCTATAATTCTTTCCAAGGGGAGGACAGCAATAATTTTAATCACTGGAAGAAAGGATGGTTTTATAGCAGAAAGTATTGCATGACCAAAGATATATACCTATATTAAGATCTATACCTATATTAAGATCTATACCTATATTAAGATATATACCTATATTAAGAACAACATTCAATTTAAAAAATAAATTTAATATATGTTTCTGATGAAGTAGTAGAAGCTCTGTTGGATGATTTCCCACATCCACTGTAATTTTTTAAAGTCTGTTCTAAAATTTCCTTCACATTGTAATCTGGTTGTAATAATGATGTTCAAAGCTTCGTAATGACAATGTAAAAAGCAAACATGGATCAAAGAAAGCTTGTTTCTATTAATCATAAACATATAACTACACTGTGTTTATGCAAGTAGGATCACAGAATCACAAGGCTGGCAAAGACCTTTAAGATCATCAAGTCCAACTGTTCCCATCCTCTGCTAAACCATATCCCTAAGCACCTCATCTACCCTTTTTTTAAACACATCCAGGGAAGGTGACTCAACCACCTCCCTGGGCAGCCTGTTCCAGGCCCCGACAACTCTTTCAAAGAATGATACATTTAGATTAAAATATTAATTTTAATTGGTCTTCAGTAATAAGCCATAAAAAATCCTGAAGTAGAACAGTTAGTCATATTTACAGGAAAAATCTTAAAATGACAGAGCTAAGCATGAAGTTACCAATAAGGGTTGCCAGTTTTCCATAACTCAGAATTTCCTACCCAAGTTAAAACCAAACCAGAGAGAACATCCTGAGGACAGAGGGATGCCCTAGAGATGCTGTCTATCCATTCCCTGGTAGGAGATGAGAAACAGAGTTTATGCCTTTAAGAGGCAATTTCTGGTTTGGTTTGATGGCTTGTATGGAGATGGAGGGATGAACATTAAGCTGCCACCGGTATGCACGCATTTTCCTTTTGCTTTTATTTATTCTTCTTCAGAACAGAGGTTTCAGGAATGATAAGAATTATAACAAACTTTCTTCAAAATCCAAGAAAGGACTGGGCATAGATTGCTTGACAGAAACCAAGTGCAGACTTCTATCTAAAAATAAGAGACCGTTTTCTAAACAAAGGGACATCTAAAATAATATATCACATTACTTTTTATTAGCCTACAGGGATTGTACCCTCACTTATCCTCCTGCAGTAACTGAAACCTTGTGTGCTCAACAGATGCAAATACAGCTCCTAACAGTACAAAAAACACAAACTTCAGGAGTGTTTGCTTCTACACAGACTAATAATTTAAATGCACAGAATGTGGTGAGAAATAGTTTGCTCTACTGAAGACTAAAAATTATTTAATTGAAGCCTCCAAACATTACCCTTTGGAGACCTAATTTGAGAGTTACGATGCTGGAAAAGAGTCTTTTATGAGGCTCCTGACATTGTTTCTTCACCAAGGGTGACTTTTTAAGACATTTTAGAAACCACAGCACATCAAGGGAGTTTCAATTCTACCACGCACCCTTGAGAAGTACCAGATGTGCCTAAGAATATCTGGGAAACTTCACATTCGTAATGCTTTTGGACATTTTTTTGCACTTCAGAGTAGTCAAGCAAGGGTATGTGTAGTGAAACAGAAAAAAGCTTGGCCACACAACCCATCTTGAAGCTAAGACAAGTTATGTGGCCCACCTGGCCAAGAACACTGGGCACTGATGCTCCAGGACTATCACTGATCAAGTCAACATTGCTCAGGAACCTCAACAAAATCTCTGCTTTGGTTCCCTCACCTGTAATACTGATATTTACAGCAACCATGTTTGTAAAGCCCTTCCAGATAAGAAATATGTGCCTAGTCAGTAGATTTTATCAGATAACTAACCACATGAAGACCAGTTTGTCTCAATATACCTTCTCAAATTCTTGCTTGCAGGCTCTAAGCTCTTCACCCAGCCTGGTACTTTCTTTTTCAAGTCTACTCCTTATTTCCTGGAGCTCTGTTGTTTTACATTTTTCATTAGCCAAGTCTTTTTCTTTCAAAATCTTGAAGAGAAATAAAAAGTGCTAGAAAGTTATTTCTTCCAAGTTCACAATATTAAGAAAACCCACAAAACCAACCAAAAAACCATCCAGAGCCCAAAAGCTACTTGGAGCCTTTGTATTTCAGAAGAAACAGATGTTGCATTATCTCTACCCACATTTCATAGTGCAAACAATTAGCAGTATGTTGGCACTTAAAAACTTTAAACTAATAATGCCTTTTCACTTCTAGCCACTTAGAACAAACGAACAGCCTATTGCAAACCAAATTCACTTCAAACTTCTGTTAGAAGTCTTTGCACCAGAAGTTCAGTAAAACTGCCACTGCCACACACTAGAGCCGTGCTATGCCCCCAAAACACCCCTTGTTTAGAGATGTAACAGAAATTAGTAACAGGCTCCTGCATGGGGTGGACATGCCTGTGTGAAGACTTCAAAGACAGAGGCACTTACCTTGTCATTCTGAAGATCCTGTAACATTTTGGTCTTCTCACCCAGCTGCTGCTCCTTCTTTGATGCATCCTGCTCCAGTGTAGACTTTGCTTTCTTCAGTTCCTGAATCTGCTGATTACTGCTTGCGATTTGATTTCTGCTGGAAACTAATTCTTCTTGAGTCAGGGCAAGTTTTTCTTCTGTGGACTAATTACAAAGAGAGCTCTGCAAATTATCTGTCAGCGTAAGAGCTTCAGATACTCAAGAATCACTTCTTCATTTTCCACATGAAAAAAATCATTATCTGGCAGCTTCAAATGTTGGCAAAGAATAGTTACAGAAACTTGCAGGTTACAAGGTTACTCTAAGTAAAAAGAAACTACTCTAGTACCATTTCCAGCAGCAGTACCTTACTGTACATATTCCAGCTTGCATCCTTCCACAGAATAAAGGGCAGAGAATGAAAGGTGAGTGATCAAAAGAGAATAAACTAGATTTTGCTCACACAGGTTTATTTTAATCGCTGAACAAATCAACTGCTCTGTAACTCCAGACAGCAGTTACTTAAGAGGAAGTGAAGTCATACTGTGAAAATTTTAAGTCATTCTATGCCATTTTTTACCAATGATTCAATGAAGCTAGTGCCATGAGAGTCCTGAAATTTTTGCAAAATTTAAACTTCCACTCAAAATCTACTACAACTTATATTTTAATTTGCCTCCAACTCCCACCAGTACCTAAAAAAAGAATGTGGATTTATCGCTCTACAACAGGTCTCAAAAATCCAAGAAACAACCCAAAACTTGCACCCCAGGCTCATTCTATTTGATCACAGCAAAGTCAGACTTTTTACTATTTCAGGAGTTATTCTTTTTAAAGACCTCAGCTTAGGCAAAGACTAGCTCCACTTAAAAACAGGTTCTTTCACAAAGAAACAATGAGAAAGAAAAATACTCATCCTCTACTATGCCAAAATATTGGTATTTTATGGAAATTTTTGATGCTAAGATACAGAACGTGACGTGAGGAGATTTATTATTCCTAATAAATTTATTACTTTCAGTGCACCAGTAGGGACTTAAATTCTGTAAAGATTAGACTAAATTTTTGAGGCTCTTGCTTAAATCCTAATCAAGCCTCTTGTTGAAGGCTATTGATTTTAAAAGAAACAACTTTGACTTAATTTAATTATGCACATGCTTCGCTGTTGATTTAAAAACAAGTTGGTTTCTGATGCCTCCTAACACTTTAAACAATGTTTAAACAATGTTTAAAGCATTTTTCCTGTAGAGTCAGGCTTAGTTGGAAACACCAACGATAGCACAGTGCTGATTCAATAGCATTTTCAGTAGCTCTAAAAAAGCTCACTGGCTTTTAAAATTAATTTGCAGAAAAATTATTTGATTTGCTTCTGAGCTATTAAGAGTGTACTACCTAACTCATCAGTTCTGTTAACTCAGAAAATGTTTTAAGCAAAATAGGACATGAGTTTGCGATTTTAAGCTTGCAGCAAGGCAGGTCTTTTAGAAAGCTAAATTATCTCTCTCTGCTCCACTGTGGGCAGTGTCGTATCCTATTTTCATAACAATGAGAAAGGATGGGAAGTGTGGCATTCTCAGAGAACATCTTCATGGGAGAACCCAGTAGTCTTTGCAGTCTTAGAAAGAAGCATAATGAAGACATGGCTTTTATTCAGATTCATTTCCAGTAGGAGAAATGTGGTTACATCCAATTTTTTAGCAGAGGATGATGAAATCTGGCTATGAAGTAAATAGTGACAGCCAAATTAAAAGCCACACCTAGGGGATATTCCTCTCTCAATGCCTCCACCCCTGCCAAGTTTCTGCACTGGACAAGTTATCTTACTGTGTCTATAACTAGGCTAAGTCAATGTAAACATTCCTTTAAGGGGAGATGGTATTCAGCACACTCTGTGCTGTACAATGCACAAATTTTCCCATATATCAGCAGTTTCTAATATAAGAGACTTTAATTTTGCATACAATTTAGCATACTGTAGCTTACAACCACAAGCATCTCTCAGCTGTGCTGTGATTAATACCACTGTTACCTACCTTAATTAGGAAACCGCTCGATACATTTTTAACAGTAAATGCACCTTCTATTTATGCCTTTTTTTCTGCTTTGCTCAATAATCCCTTGCAGCACCCTTCCAAAATGAGCAGAAATCTTCTGGCACATGGTTAAATGTTCCAGTTGTTAGCCTTGCTCCTAGCTTAGTCTCCAGTGAGGCTGTAATTCAGCCTGATTGTTTTGGCCTGTTGATGAGCTCTTGTCCTTAGCATCAACTCACCTCTTAAAACATCTGATGCCATTTACCTTATTTAATTATCCTTCAGTTTTGCAACTGAATATGACAGGTGCCCAACAAGATACCCACAATCATCAGACTGCTCTTTAGGATGACAGCTGACACTGAATGCCTGGCCAATGTACATACAGAACAAACAAAAGAAGGTGCTCTGTAGTTATTTTTGTAAATAAAAACAGATCTTAGGATGACTAGCATAGAGTTTAAGTCAATAAATAAAAGAAGGTATCACAGCCTGATTCAGTACCCGTTGGGCTGTTGCAGTGCAAATAATAGTGCCAACAACAGAAACTAGCTGGGTGTTAGGACCTGGATTAATTCCACCCAAGTGAGGTGCACATGTGAGCGTTTTAGTCTTTGTGTCTCATCTTCTCCACTCTCTGGCTTCAGCCCACAAGGAGAGACATGAAATTATTCACAGATGCTAACCCAATCTCTCTTCACTCCCCAAGAAGAGGGGTTAGGCTGACTGCAGGCAATTCAGGCTCTCGACTTAACAGACCTGAGGTCTGGCAGCATGAATATTGCCCCAGAACATCTACTGATGAGGCACTGACAGTGATGCCAACACTGGAGGCAAAGAAACATTCTTTTGAGAACACAGAGGAAACCAGGACCGACTACAAAAAGCACAAATGCCAAGACTGAGGGATACTTGGCAGAGCTCAGGAAAGGAAAGCAGGATTCACACAAAATGTGCTTGCACTAACTCAAAATCAAGGCAAAAGTAACAGTTCTACATCTTTATTAACTTTTACATTTAAAATTGTCTTTTCCTCCAAAAAAAAACCCACATTAGCTATTTCTGCATGTGTATATATAAAAAAAATGGTGTATTATATATAAACATATACACATTTGTATTTACTTAATTTTTTTTTGTTATATATGTTTTTATTTCATCAAAAACCGAGTGCTTGTAAAAGCACTCCAATTCTGCCCCATTTCTTTTTCCTGTCACAGAGACAAAAAGTTACAAGTTTAGTTACTGTTATAGATGGCACATTTTTAAAAGAAAAAACCCCCACATCAGTAAATTTGAGGCAAATGGCATCCACAAAATTATACCTACATTCCCACTTCCAAATTTATCACAACACTTCTCACTTTTCCTCTGCTGACACTTAACCAAGTTTGCATCTGACTACAGCTACATAGCCAGGGCTTTCTGTCCCTGAATGAAACCCTGGGATTTTAAGGGGGCTTTTCGTCCTCCAGACATGCTGACATCGCTCCAGAGAGGAACCGCCTGCTCTGCATCTCTCCCTCATGCAATACTGGCTCTCCTCGTGCAAAACTTCACTGAAGCGTTTGCTCCCTTCTCCCTCGCACCCCAACCTCCCAGGCAGCGATCACAGGAGTGACGTTCTACGTACAAGCCAGAAGATGGAGCTCTGTGTACGGTCCAAACTCCTGCCACCCCTTCCCAGGAACCAGACCTACGACCACCTAGCGTCACCCATACGCCTGAAACCTTGGCCTCGCCAACAGCATGGTGCTACACCATGTGGGAATATTTAAGCTTCCCCCTGCAATATTTTTAACTAAAGAAAACCTAGCATTGCTAGGGTCTCATGATACTGCCTGGAGAAGCCAATCCTGGGCAATGATGGACTTCAAACTGTGCAGTCTCAATACAGCTGTGAAGGGAGTTTGTATCTCTACAGAAAATCCTGCACTGAAAGAAACCAAACCTCACCTTACATACCAGTTTTTAAAACTTCTACAAATGCCTACTAAGAAGATTAAGACCAATCTGAACCTCAGCTCAGCCACCAGCTTTGGTTCCAAACTTTCACCAAAATCCATTGCTCTGGCTCAAATTATCTGCTTTTATTAATTAATTCCCCCAAGGCAAAACATAATCCAGATAACTGATGTGGAATTGGACCGTGAAACTCTACCACACGGTTCTTCTGACTTGAGTGGTGTTTTGAGGTTCAGGTCTCAAGACCAACGTCCTGAGCCTGCTGAGGCTTTCTCAATGTGCTTTTCCCTGGTGGTCTTCTAAGACAAGTTACCACAGCTTCTTTAGGATAACATTGCAATGAGGCAGCACAACCATGATTAAAGATCTGCTCCTCACCTTTACCCTCTTCTACATTTTACAGGAAAAACGTGGCAGCAAGCAGACCTCACTAATCCTAATTAATGCTTTGAATTTTTTTATCTTTTTTTTTTTGTTTTAAACTGAACAAACAGCCTTCAAGTTGGGACATCACTGCAGTACTAAGGACCCCAACCCTCCTCAGTTTCTCCAGGCTCCACAGAGCCTTAGATAATAAATCATTACCTGGCTGCTCATCTTGAAAATCTTGTTTTCCCATTGCCATCACCTTATTTTACCTTTTTGCACAGATGTTCCCTCTCTCCCTTTCTACTGCCCCCATTCAGGTTTAGAAGCATGTAGGACGCCTACTGCCCTATTTTATACCTGCCAGAACTAGAGGTCATCAAGCTGGTTTAATAATACTTATTCAGAGCTATTTTTGCAAGAAGTGATACTTAAATGACAACTATATCCAAAACCCAGTTACTGAGCACATCCAATGCTTTCACAGGTCACTGCATTACCCACTGTTAATCTAACTGCAGTGCAGGAAAGCCACTCACAGAGGTATGTGTGCTGTATTAGCCATAAGAAAGAGCATCTTTAAACCACCACTGCTTGTTAATCCTGCCAGAGCTCTTCACAACTGAACACAGAGATTCAACCAAGCTGCACTAATAGTAAGGCTTCTGTAACCTGCAGGGAAATGTGGCAGGTAGTCTAATGCTGCAGAGAGGGAGTACAATTAATAAAATTCCAATGCAAAGGAGCTATTTCTCATTTTCCTTAAGATATAACCCCAAACCTGGAGTTTGGCTAGGGCTCACAGCTCTCATGGGACTGTCTGAAATGGCCACAGGATCTTTAACAACACCTGTGGGACAGAAAGGCTGGGACAAGTTAAAGGGAGCTCTGAAATCTAAGCAGTCACCAATGTCTCCCTGTATAAATAACAAAGCAAAGAAAGCCCACATGTAAAACAGATCAGATAGCTGTCCTCCCCAAGTGACTATTTCTCTCTATAAAGTTAAGGGGAGCTTAAAACAATGGTGTCAGGCGGACACAGAAAAAGCTGGAGTGCGATTCATCTGAAGTGAAAGGAGCCAAAGCTCCACATCTTACCAGTGGACAGCCAGTCTCTGGAGTACCGTTGTCCTGGGACTAATTGGAGCACTGGCTTAGCACTGGCATGAAGGAGGGGGCCAGAAAAAAAAAGGAGAAAGGCTCGGTGTTGGGTCCAGTCCTGTTTAATATCTTCACTGACGACCTTGATGAGGGAATAGCATCCACCCTCAGCAAGTACGCCCATGATACAAAGCTGGGAGGGGTGGCTGACACGCAGGAACACTGCGCTGCCATCCAGCGAGGCCTGGACAGGCTGGAGAGCTGGGCAGGGAGAAACCTAATGACATTCAACAAGAGCAAGTGTAAAGTCTTGCACCTGGGGAGGAATAACCCAGTGTGCCAGTACAGGCTGGGGGATGACCTGCTGGAGAAGAGCTCTGTGGAGAAGGACCTGGGGGTCCTGGTTGACAACAGGTTGGCTATGAGCCAGCAGTGTGCACTGGTGGCTAAGAGAGCCAATGGGATCCTGGGATGCATCAGGAAGAGT